>PVIY010057292.1:0-12939 GCA_004026745.1 Myrmecophaga tridactyla
GGGGGGGGGACACTTCTTGGAAAACTCCATGTCAGCAGCTTTGCTGGCAGGAGCGACAGATGAGCGGGACTTCAGTGCCTCGTCCCGAGGCTGGACCAAGGAAGTCCAAGGTGGTGGAGGGTGGGGAAGGGAGGAGACGCCTTTCTGAGTGATCCGAGTGTGGGCAGGGACAACGGCACAGCTTCTGACACAGGCAATGTTGGGTTTGAACCTTGAACAAGCTGTGTGTCATTGGGCAGATTCCTTGCCTCTCTGAGCCTCGGTTTCCTGTTCTGTGAAAATGCCCCTACCCCCATAACTGTAGTGAATGGGTCAACTTGGGCTAAATGTCTAGAAATATTTGGCACATATTAAGTGCTCCATGAATGCCACTTTTTCCTCTGTCATGTGGCTAATCTCAGAGGCCTGCGGAGTTTCATTTGTTTTTAAACTTTTAATTGTATGTATAACACACTTACATCTTTTCTTGTTTGTCTTTTAATTTAAAATTTATTTCAATTGTTTGGTGACTGGCAAAACCTTATGATAAACCCCAGATTTCTTGTTTTAATTGTTTTTTTTTAAATAGCATTTAAAAACTTTTCTTTTGAAGTAAATGAAGACTCATAAGAAGTTGCAAATATGGTACAGAAAGTCCCCACTTACCCTTTACTTAGCTTTTTCCAGTGACAACATCTTACCTAGCCACAGACCTTACCAAAACCAAGAAACTGACATTGGTACAGAGGTATTAACTTGATTAAAAAGAGCCAGAATCTTAAGTGCATGGCTCAACGGATTTTCCCTGGCTGAACACAGCCTTGCAACCAGCTCCAAGACTGAGAAAGAGCATTTCACCAGCACCCCAGCAGCCCGGCTCATACCTTCCCCTCTCCCCAGAGTAACCATAATCCTGACTTCAAGTACCATAGATTTGCTTCACCTGGTTTTGAACTTGGGCTACATGGAATCAATGGTCCCTGTTCCTTTGTGTCTGGCTTCTCTGCTCACCCTCACATCTGTGAGATTGGTCCGTGTCATGCAGGGTAGTTGTGGCTGGTCCATTCCCACTGCAAATAGGCAGAGGGTTTATAGAGGATATCATCCTATGTGGCCATGGGGCAGAGTCCCCACTGCCCAGCTGCAGGAAGGCCCTTAGCTGCCCTGGTGTGCAGGACCCAGGGGAATGGATCTTACCAGCTGCTCAGTCTGAGGCTGTACTCCCTGGGCAGCTTCTCTGATGAGCAGAGCTGGGGGCTGCCTCCTCCCTGGGCATTGCCTTCCCGTCTGCCCAGGTCTCACACAAATGGAGCCCAGTGGAGATTTAAGTAGCCTTTCCTTGGAGTTCCAGGTCAGCACTGAAGCAGAACAATGAAGAGCTGTGACTTTATCAGCTCAATTGTTTCTGGACCCCAGAAGGGGCGCCTCCCTCCCTGTTCAGGTTCCTGGGGTGGGGGTGCCCCCTGGGTGGCTCCCTCACTTTATCACTCTTTTGGCCACTCCCCTCCCTACCGTGTTCCTTATTCTGTCTTCTTGTGACACCTGGCCCTCTCCGGGAAGGGGGGCCGACTCTCAGGTCCCAGTACCCTTCTCTTGGTGTAAATCAGTCCAAGCTCTGGAACTCCCCAGGACACCAGGAAGGATGCTTGGTGTGACCCAATCAGGCCTCTGGGCCCCTCTGGGCTTCCAGCTTCTCCTACAGAATTGAGGTTCGTGCTGGGGAACCTGCTGAACACTTGGGAAAGATGTGGAAGTTCTCTGGGAAGGCCCCGGTATGGAATAGCATATAAATGTGGGGTGTGGTGGGGGAAACCCGACCTTCACAGGATGGTACAAAGAACAGCCCACCAGGAGGCCCCTACCGAGCAGGCTGGACACAGGCGGAGGGTGAGGGAGCACCAAAATCGGATGAGGCTGAAAGCCAAAGCCTTCTTGGAAGAGGTGGTATATGAACAGGATGGGTCCCAGGCTGGGGAGAAAAATAGAGTTTGAGAGTGTGGGTGGTAAAGGAAACGTGAACAGAGGCTGGGAGGAAGCTGGGAGAAAGGTACAAATTGGGAGCTAATTTAGCAGAAGCAGAGTCTTTACTGAAGACATGAATTAGGAATAAGGCTGGTAATGATGGACAGAGAGGTGGTCATGTGGTGGAGAGCAGGACCTTTTCAATACTTCATTGGGATAGCTTGCTTTTCTTCTCTATTCATATATGGATGACCCCTGGTGTATCTGTCAGCTATTGCTGTGTAACAAACCACCCTAAAATTCAGTGACATTCAACAACAGCATTTATTTCTCCTTCATATGTCTTTGGGTCCACTTGGGTGTGGCTGATCTAGGCTGGCCCTGGCTACCCAGGGCAGTTCTCATGGTGACAGAAGGAGTGCAAGCACCTTAGGAGCTCCTGCTCATATCGGGTATGCCAACACCCCTTTGGCCAAAGAAAGTCATGTGGCCGCACCCAGTATCAATGAAAGGTGGAAGGGAAAGTACATGACATCTTGGAGGTGGTGGAGAGGGAGTGAATATTCACTGAGCTCTAACCTAATCTACTGCATTCTGGAACTCTGTGTTTTATGCATGATTTTTCTGTAAGCCTACAATTTCTTTAATAAAATAAAATTTTTATAAATCGAAGAAAAAAACAATCCAAACCATTGTTGGGATGATTGCATTCCGTGAGTCTCTCTGGAACATCATCCTGGGGGGTTGTGCTGCACATCGAAGGTCCCCAGCCAGGACATGCCACCTCGAAGCTGGCACCCGTGAGTCTTCCTCCCCTTGCCCTGGGTGCTCCACTCTCTTACTAGCTCCCCCTGCTGGCAGAAGCAGGCACTGCAACGCCTGCCCTGGACCTGGACAAGGAGCCTCATTATTCCAGCCAGGAGCTGTTAAAAGAGACGAAGTTTTTAAAAAAAAGCAGCCAGGGGTTCAAATGCTGACTCTACCGCTTAGGGGCTACCTGACCTTGGGCAAGTTCCTTGAACTCTTTAAGTCTCAAATACACTATGCATAAAATGGGCGCGATGCTACTGGTGCTGATCTCTCGAAGTCCTTTTGAGGATTAGTGAGAACAGGAAATGAAGCCCTTAGCCCATTGTGAGAGTGGAGTATCTGCTGTATTATCCTAGGGATTTAGCTAGAGGTGGGGACACAGCGGTTACACCCTCACATTAGGCACCCACCATGCACAGAGGCAGGCGAACATCAATTCTGGCTCTGCCAAGCTAAGCGGGTCCCAGAGCCTGTAAAAAGCTCACTCCCACCCTCCGAGCCCTCCCCACTTTGCCTCGCCCCCTGTCTGCAATTGTTGCAGCTCAAGGAAGCCTTTCCACTGGGTTTGGCCATCCGTCCAGGGTCGGGGCCTCCGAGGTCACAGCCACTTCTGAACTGCCCCTCTCCAAGAGCATGGGCCATCTGCCCGAGCCCGCCCAGTGCACACTGGGGCGCCTTGGTGACGTGGCCCATATGCCCACCCGGGCAGCGCATCCAAGTGCCCAGCCCAGCGCGGCTCAGACCTGCTGGCGCACTGCAGTAAAACCGCTTTCGACTTAATATATGCTAATTAGATTTTAATGGGATTCAGATTTCCAACAGTAGTGCAGTGTTAGCCATGGTAAGTTATAATCATATCTAATTGGTAATTCTAACATAACAAATTTCTTGGATAAATTATTCTTAGTTAATAGTCCCCCAGGAAAACCTCAACACACACACACACACACACACATATATGCGCTCACCCACATATACATTTTTAAGGGAAATTGAGATAAAAGAACATGGTGGAAGCAAGCTCAGAGAAAGGCAAAGTTGTTATTTAAATCTTGGAGTCGTGGGGCCTCGATCAGAGACTCAAACCAAAACCCTTATAGCGGTTAGAACCCAGCACGGCCATGTGCCTGGAGCTGCGTGGAAACAAAGTCAAGGCATTCTCTGTGAGATTGGGGTACTTCCTCCGGAAGAAGTGTACCCCACCCCACCAGGATGTAGGGCAGCGGCACTGCCAGGCTCCAGCCTCAGCCCCTGGCCCCTGCCCATGGGATGGGGCCTCTTCTGGCCTCCATAGCTCCTTCTTCCCTGGTTCAGGGCCCCACACAGGGTGGGAGGGGGCCTCGCTGGCTGAATTAATATTTTCTTTACCAGGCAGGCAACCAGTGAACCTCTGACGAAAGGATGGGGGTCAGCCAGCCTGGCTTCTGGGCATCATTTTGTCGCTTATCTGCTGTGCATCCTGCTGCTTCTCCCACTGAGCCTCTGTGTTCCCAGCTGTAAAATGGGTTCTCACTCAATATGCCTTTCTGCCTTAGCTGGAAGGAAGAGGCCTCTGCTCTGGGGCTGGAGTGAGGGGAGAATTTATGTCCCAGAGTACCTAGAGCAGTGGCCTGGGCCCCACGGAGAATGTTCACTCCTTTTCCTGTTGGTAATTGTCTGGCCTCGGTAGCCATCTTACACATACATAGCTTGGCCATGGAGTGCGACCCTCTGCCTGCCCCCTTCCTGTCCCCTGCTCAGAGTCCCTTAATGCTGTGCCCCAGAGGGCCTGTTGCTCGATGGTGTGTTATTCTCCCTGCTGGAAGAGCAGCATTCCTTGGAGGTAGGAAGTGGCAGGCTGGAGGGAAAAAGCATGGGGCTTCCACCTGGGCTCCCGGCCGAGCAGCTGGGCAATCCTAGGCAAGTCCCATGTGCTCCTTGAGCCTCCCATCTCATTTCCTTTCTTAAGTGGGTACAGTAATAACCATCATGTAAGATGATGTGACAGATTGGAATAACCTTTGTAAAGAAGCTGAGTTAGTAAATCTAAGTATCTCTCCTCTTTGTTCTTCTCCTTTTCCACTTCCCTCCCCCTAATAATAGGAGATTTGGAGGCATAGAATGACCTTGGGGAGAAGGTGAGGAGTCCCATGTGATTGCTTTTATCTAGTACGAAAGGATGGACTTTAACGTCAGCATCTGGTGCCAAGTGAGTAAGAATGACAATAACAGGGAACATTTATTGAGGACATATGCCAGACACTTTCCTAAGTACTTTTTTATATGTACTATCTCATTAGCTCTCCTAAGAGGTAGGTATGTGTATTATCCTCATCAGACAGACAAATGGGACACTCAAGCACAGAGAGGTTGTATAAATGGCTTGAGGCCACACAGCTAGAAAATGGCCAAGCTAGGATGGGAACCTAAAAGAGTTTGGCTCTAGAGTTTACCTCCTTAACTGCTATATTGGATTATCTCCTGAAGCGACCAGCTTGAGATTACCAGAATGTGTAGGAGAACTGTCTGCTTTGTCAGAACTTCCAGGGGAAAAGGAGGAAAGAGAACACTTAACTGAGTGCCTGGTCTGCACCTAAAATGTGTGGGCTTCTCACCTATGGAGGCAAAATTACCTGGGGCATCAAATGTAGACACAGATCCCAGGTTTAGGACTTACTTGCTGTGTGATCTTAAGCACTTTACACAACCTCTCCGAGCTTCTGTTTCCTTATTTGCAAAATGGGGATAATGATTCCCATATTGAAAATTTGTTGTGAAGATCAAATGGGATGACGCATGCAAAGTGCTTCAACAGAGTGCCCAGCCTATAGAGAATACTCATAAATGATAAATTCTTAAATATAGAAATGTTGATTTTTTGTAAATTTGTGTATAGGGAAACATTGATGTTTGGTTTGTCACAAACACCCTGTAAGTTAAGTATTATAATTCTCATTTTGTTGATGGAAAACCTGAAGTTCAGAGAGGTTAATCAGCTTGTCCAAGATTGCACAGTGGAAATGTGGGAAGCCTGTGTACTCTGAGCCCCAAAGCCTTTCAACACCAAAGTCCTTCATAGTCCTGGTTTTCACTGTCAGTGGGGCGGGTTGCAAGCCCTTCTCTGCAGCTCATGCCTTTATCCTTTCAGCCCTGACCACATCTTCAGCATAACGAAGCCCATTCCTGGGATGTGAAATAACATTTTCCTGCCTAAGCCAGGCCCAGAGGTCCTAAGAGCCTCCTAAGGACTGGAAATTGCCTCCGGGGCTCAGGAGCTTTACTTTAGTCCTTGAGCCCCGGGCTAACTGGATGTTCTCCCTTTTTGCCTCTCTTCCTGTACCCTCATCTGGGGCTAAGGCAGCCCCTCCCCTCTCACCCAAGTGTCCTCTTCCCCTAAACCACAGGATCTTAAAACATGTTGCAGGGGACTCTGGGAAGCCAAAAGCCTCAATCAGGCACATGCTGCCGACCCCAGACCGTAAGCCCACCCAGTAAGCACCTGTAGTTTACAGGTCTCTGGCTTCCTTGCTGGAGCACATACGTCTCTCTGCAGAGCACTTTCCTGCAGAGGGGGTGGCCCCCAGCGGGTCCTGCCTGAAGGGCTGGGAGTTAACACCCCAGCAACTGTGATGGCTCTTCCAGCCTCCTTGCCCCTTGCTAGGGCCATTCTAAGGTGTGTTCACTGCAGGATCTGGAGGTTCCCAATGGGCTGCAGCCCCGGGGCCTCATTTGCACACACCCTTTAGGGGCTGTCTCCCCACACGCCCCACCGCCCCATCTCTCCCTGTGCTTCCTGGGATCCCCTCCCAAATAAACTGTTTGAACCCAAATTCTTGTCTCAGGGTCTGCTTTGGAGGGAATTTAAACTAAGACCCTCAGCCACTGCAAGCACTGGATTATCTGGGGGATGACGTGGGGGGAAGGGCACGGCTCTTTAATGAGATGCAATCTGCTCGCAGTAGGCTCAGCTCTCAGAGCCGCCCCTTGTGAGCTGTGTGACCGTAAGCAAACCCTCACCTCTCTGGCCTCCACTTGCTCATCCATAAAATAGGAACCATCTATTCACAGATTGAGATGAAGCGTCTGGCCAATGGTCGGTGCTTGATAAAAATGTGTTGTTTTCAAGACAGCTGGCTCCAAACCACCACCTCTCTCGAGCTGCAGAGCTGCTCGAAGCTGCCAGGGGCGCCTCCCGCCTTCTCAGGCTCAGCTGGTCCAGCCTCAAACTTAGCCCCTTCCTCCTAGGGCCTCTGGCTCCGTATTCCCTCTTGCCCCCTCCCCTCCAGCCAGCCATTCCCGGAGGGCCGGGGCTCCACTCCCGGACCCCCCTCCCCTCCATCCAGCGGGCTGTGCTCCTGCCAGCTGGCATCGCGCCTGGCCCCGAGCTGACACTGCCGTTCAGTATGTACCTGGCCAGTCACTCGGCCTCTCTGAGCTTCTCGCCCTCATTTGGAAGGCGGGGAGCAGGGTCCTTTTGAGGCCCACAGCCAGAACTTGGCCCTCCCTCTACAGACAGCCCCACTGGCCTGCATGGAAGCCCTCGCCTGCACAGCCAGCTGGGGTCTCGCTGGTCTCCCTGTGGCAAGAGTGGGCTTCTCAGACTTGACTGGACACACAATCACCTGGGAGCTTGTTAAAACACAGATTCTGGATCGGGGGGTCTGGGGTGAGGTGGGGATGGGGGGTGGGGTGAGCTGAGATTCTGCATTTCCAGCGAGCTTGCCGGGGAAGTCGGTTCTGGTGGTCCAGGGACCACACTTTAAGTAGCGAGAACCTAGAACTCTCCCCTCCAGTACTTCCCACTTCTCCTGCTCTAAGCATCTTCTGTGATTCTGATGCTCTCACCCCCAACCAAAGCTGGCGATGGCTCCCTATTGCATAACGATAGCGATGGCTCATTCTTCTTGGGCATCCTAAGAGCCTCCCTTACCTTATTCATTTAATCTCTGAGATGGGTGCCACGAATATCAGCATCTGCCCTTTTTCAGAAGAGGAATTGGAGGCACAGAGAGGTTAAGTAAGCTACTTTAGTCACAGAGCAGTGAGTGACCAAGCCAGGCTTGGGGCCCTGGCAGCAGAGGCTTGGTGCTCGAGAGGCTGGGATCTAAGGGATTTAGGAAGGACTTTCCTTGTGGTTAGATCGCCTGGAGGAGGTCCAGTTTGAGAAGCTGGAGAAGGACCAGTTTCGAAAAGGATTTTTTCCCAATACCTTTGTCTTTGCCTCTGGGAGCTGCAGCCCTACGGGAATCAGGAGCGGGAGGGAAGGGAAAGCTGGGGTGGGAGGGCGAGGCCCCCGGGCTTCAGCCCCAGAGAAGGCCACAGCTGCCTGGGACATAGGAGGGAGGGGCAGGAGGGCAGAGGCGGTGGCTGGCTGCCCGGGGCTCCCCCTACATGTGCTGACATTTAGGTCTGTCACTGGACAATTGGGTCCATTGGGAAAAAATGCATGTATTTTGCACATTTATTTCCTTCCACCCATCACTCAGGACTGTGGTTCCCTGGAGGAAGCCAGGGGCGCAGTCACTGACAGCACAGCCTAAGTGCTTTGTGGGAAACGCCCCCTCCCGTCCGCAGGAATCTCACTCTCTATTCCGTCTGTTTAAATCTGTCTCTCTTCCTCTCACACACTCTCTCTCTCTTCCCCGTCCTCCCTCTCTTCCTCTCTCTATATATATCTCTATTTTTCTCTTCCTCCGTTCTCTTTCCTCTCTGTCTCTGTCTCTGAGTCCCTATGCGTCTCATTTGCCTCTATTGCCTGCTTCTCTCACTTTCTCTTCATCTCATTCCATCCTGAGTTTTACCTCTTTCTTTCTCCTAGGACCCAAACTCAGCAAGTTCTCTTCCAGAGGCCTTCCCTCAAGTGACCTGCCTTCTCTGTCCCCATCCACTGTCCTCCCCAAATTCCCTGTCTCCCCAGGAGCCTCAACCCCAGAGTGAGCCCAACCCCCAGCCTTCCTGGGCTGACCCACCGTCTCTTTGCCTCTCTCTGCGCCCCCTTCCCCTGCCCTCACCCACCCAGTCCCTTTCTCAATGCCCTTCTCGCTCTTTCCAACCCCCTCCCTCCTCCCACCTCTCCGTCTGCCTCACCTGCTCCTCATTCAGTCATTCAGTTCCCTCTCCTTCCACCCTCCCTTTCATTTTTATCAGCAAGTAGTGGGGGTCCTGGAGGAGTCAGCTGCTGATGGGGGCCCACCCCCCTCCTCAAGGCCAGAAGTGCACAGGTGCGCGTGCACCTTTGGTGTCAATCTGAGGCCATCAGCCACCCCAGGCAGGGCAGAGCCCAGCGTGTCCTTGCTGTGCTTTTTCAGCTCTGTGTACACTTATGCATTTAATAAAACCCGCAGCCTTTCTGCGGTCAGGATGGCAACTCCGAAAACTGTTCATCACCACTCTGGGTGGGGCACCCAGGGCCTCTTGTGTCGGTGGCACGTCCATGGCTCTGTGCCCCCCACAGGCAGGGCAGCCGTGCCCCAGGACACAGCTGGCAGCCGGCCCATGTCGCGGCTGGGAGCACAGTTATCTGTGGGGCAGGTGGCTCCTCCTGACCCTGCCGCTTGGCCAGGGTGGCTGCAGAGGGATGAGCGTCTTCAGTCTAGAAGGCAGAGGGCCACGTGGGGAGCTGTCGGGGCTCCAGGGGCACGTACTCCCGGGTGAGAAGGCGGCAGCTCAGACCTTGCGGGCCTTGGCAGATTCCTGAGCTGCCCCCCTGGCTGTGCATTTGGTGTTCTGTGTGTTTCATATAAAAGGAATCACAGAACAGGAGGCATTGAGTATCTGGCTTCTTTCACCTAGCACAATGTTTTTGAGGTTTATGCATGTTGTAGCATGCTTTGACACTCCATTCCTTTTTATAATATCCCAAACTATGTATTTACCACATTTTGTTTTAACCATTCACCTGTTGCTGGCCGTTTGGGCTGTTTCCACCTTTTGGTTACAGTGGTCTCACCTTTCTAAGATGTGATGTCTCTCAGGTGCCTGAGAGATGGCTGAGGCACCAGGACCCGTCTGGGCCAAACAGTGAAGGTAGTAGAGTTGACTTTGATGCCTCTTCTTATCCTTCAAGGCCTGGTTGCAATGTTACTACCTCCAGGAAGCCTCCCCTGACCTCTCTGGGCAGGACAGTCTTTTACCCCACTGCACCCGGATTGTGCTTTCTTCAAACTTTTATTCCAGTGCCTAGTATATGGAATTGCAGTCTTCTTTTCCCAACTCTAACATTTGAGTGGGCTGGGGATTCCTCAATGGTGGGGCCTGCCCAACTAGTCCAGGGGGAATGCTCAGGCTTTGTCAAACAAGGAATGAGCTAGTGGACAAGTAAATGGAGGTTCCATCGCCCTCTCTACCTGGCCACAGCCTTATGCAGTACCCTCGCCCCCACCCCTCAAACCCAGGCTGAATAAACCTCTGCCCGACCTACCCTTCAGAGCTCAAGGTCCTCAAGTTCAGAGCCAAAAGCCAATGGCCATCCCATCCCCTGTCTCCCTTAAGCCTCCCAGCTGGGTCTCTCTGGGCATGTCCCCTGCTGCTTTCCATGGTTCACCCTCTTGGGCTGAGATATTAATGCACTTCAGGGGTCAGCAGAGCCCAATAACCATGCTATTAGTAAGGCGAAGCCATTCCAATTTCATGCCTACATGGGCTTCCTGTATTACGGCAAGGAGGGGGAACAAATCTTTTAAAATTTTTTCCAGAAAGCAGGCAGAGACATTGTATTACAAGAGGCTTATGTCGAATTGCCAGCAATTAGTAGAGGGGGTAGGTGGCTCGTGTGAGGCAGAGCAAGGTTTTAAGGAAGAAGGAAGTAGGTTGAGGAGACAGGTAGCTGTATGTGGTTGCTGCCTGCTGAGCTGGCCAACACTTAAAAATCATCTGCTTCACCACTGCTAGCAATAGTGCAGTGCCTTGCAAAATGTGGAAAAACAAGTATTTATTGAATGAGTGACTCATTTATTTGTTGTTTTTTTATAATGAAAAATTGCTGGGAGGAGGCATTTGGGCTTCCTAGCTCAAATGAGAGTATGTCACATGGTGGAATGGAAACCAAGATCCCAGAATATTAAGTCCACACTGCAGGGCTGTTGCGGATTGCAAGTGACCCTGATTCTACATCCTATGCACACACCATGCAATGTGAGTTTGTAGCTCTCCCATCAAAAAGAGGAATCGATACCTCCACTCCTT
Source organism: Myrmecophaga tridactyla (assembly GCA_004026745.1). Classification (NCBI taxonomy): domain Eukaryota; kingdom Metazoa; phylum Chordata; class Mammalia; order Pilosa; family Myrmecophagidae; genus Myrmecophaga; species Myrmecophaga tridactyla. The sequence goes on from PVIY010057292.1 coordinate 10,915, forward strand.
GAATCTGGGCTGGCTGCGTGACTTGTGTTGGCCAGGTCAATAGAATACAGCAGAAATGGCAGTGTTCTAGGGGTGGAGTCGGGGAAGGGAATGGGGAGTTAAGGCTTAAATTGTGCAGTTTCTATTTGGGATGATGGAAAAAATTTCATAATGAATGGTGGTATTGGTAACAAAATATTGTTAATGTAATTAACAGCACTGAATCATATATTTGAATGTGATGACGGGGAAATTTTAGGTTGTATATATGTTAGTAGGGTAAAAATAAAAAAAAAAAACTATAGGACGGTACAAGATAGTGAACCATATGTAAGCCATGGACTATAGTTAATAATACAATTATAGAAATGTTCCTTCATCAGCTGTAGCAAAGGTAACACACCAATGCAAGGTGCTAATAGTAGAGTGCTGTATGGGAACCCTGTATTTTATGCATGATTATTTGTAAACTTATAGCTTCTTTATTATGCAAATACATACACAAATAAAATGACAGTGTGTGAGCTCTCCTAGGCCACATGAGGCCTGGGGTGCTTCAATTCTCTCTCTTGTCCTCTGCTTCCACTGGGCTAACTTGCTGGAGGCTGAGAGACCATGTGGGGGCAGGAACTGAGCTGCCCTGACTGAAGCCATCCCCTACTGGCCCACCAGCTGACTGCAAACCCAAGACTGAGTCCAGCTTAGAGCCAAACCTGGCCCTGATTAGCAGAGCCACCCAGATGACCCATAGTCCAACAAGAAATAACAAATGGCAGTTGTTTTAAGCCACTATGGCTTGGGGGATGTTTGTTATACAGCACCATTGTCACCATAGGTAACTGATACAAGAGTCAGCTGACCAGGTTCCAATTTCATCTGCAGCATTCATCATGCCATTTACCCCACAACGGGTGGCTAATAAATATCTGTTAAGTGAATCAATCTGCCAGTGGAAGTCCTGACACAACCACGTGCCCTTTCCCCAAATACTTACCAAATCATCCTACATCCCATGATGACCATCTTACACCCTACCTCCTTGCCCACGCTGCTTTTCCTGTGAGGAGTGTTCTTCCCCATTTTCTGCCTGGTCAGCCTCTTCCTTTCCTTCCAAGGTCTGCTCATACGTCGCCTGTTCTCTTTCCTCTCCTCTCAAGCACAGAGGAGGTCCCTATGCTGGTTGGCTTGATGCTGGTTAACTGGGTAAATGGTCCCTCTCCCTGGACTGTGAACTGATTGAGGGCAGAGAGCATGTCTTAGTCATCTCTAGCACCCAGATGACCAGCAGGGAGCCAGGATAGTAGGTCTTTGTAGGCTCTAATTCATCCATTCATTCATTCAACAAATAATTGTGGGGCATCTGCACAGTGCCAGGCTTCAGCAGAAGCACTAAGGACACAGTAGTAGAGTGGATAATATAGAAGCAGTGGTGATCCCCATGTCCGGGGGCTGACCTCCTGGTTGGGGTAAGGACAAGATGGCCAACAAATAAATGAGAAAATAGAAAAAATATCAGATAGTGACATGTGCTATTCAAAGAAGGAAATCAACAGAGGGGAGCATGGTGGCCCTATGGGTCTCATCTAAATGGCAAGGAGGAACTGGCTGTGCAAAGGTGGAGGGGAAGAGAATTCCAGGTAGAGGGAACAGGTAGAGCAAAAACTCTGAAGAAGGAATGGGCTTGAAGAGTTTGAAGAATGGAAAGACAATGAAGTACAGGGGATGGGGAGGAGGAGAGGTTTGGGGCAAAATCAGAGGGGCAGGTAGGGCTGAGTCCTTACAGCTTGTAAAGAGTTTGGGTTAATTTCTTGGCTGGTGGCAAACCCTAGAGGGTTCAGAGTGGGGGGTGCAGTGTGATATGATTGAGGCTGAAAAGGACCACTCTGGCTGCTGTGGGGAGAATAGACTGCAAGGGAGGTGGGGGGACAAGGGGGGAGCCTGAACACCAGAGAGGAGGCTGGGGCAGTTTCCCTGGCAAGCGGTAGCTTTGTCTGGGGTGGTGGCAGGGGAGAGAAGGGAGTGAATTCAAGATGAGTTTTGGGAGTA
>PVIY010057293.1:0-12943 GCA_004026745.1 Myrmecophaga tridactyla
GGGCTCTTGATTAGAGGTTTCCAGTGCTAGCCCCATCCCTGGGGAGCATGCCCCTTCCTCCTAGCAGACCTCCCAATTAACTGATGCCCTCGGGCATATAGTGAAACCAACCATGAAGTCAGGTCTTTGCTGAAGAGTTCTTAGGTCAGTTGAAGACAAAATGATGGCACATTCCGATATTTTTATAATGACCCTCACTGTTTTAGAGAAAGTTTGCAATTAAAGCAGTTGAATGTGCACTAGTGTTAAAATCTGAAATTTATTAGTGAGGATATAAAGTGACATGTTGCCTTAGTGTCACTTCCTGTCTATACCTTGTTTTAACCCTATCTTGGAATACTTACTGTAGGAGACCATACCTTGTTCCCATCCCTCTCTGCGTGCTCTTAATATGTTAGGAAATGATGTGAGTTGTTTTGTCAAGACAATTGGTTGTATTGCTCCTGGGAGCCTTCGCATTAGAGGAAGTTCAGTTCTGCAGGTGCCTCCTCACCCTCCAGCAGGCTGCATCTTTGTTAGCCTGGGTTTCTGGTTGGGTTCCAGCAAACACCCCTCAAAGAGAGAGAGAGAGTTTCATGGTTGTTCTACAGAACAAGTTGAAAGCTTTGGGGGGGATGGGTAATTCTCTGATCAAATGGGTTGATAGAGATTTGAACTAGTAAAGATGTGATGTGCATTGGAATTCCCTCACTCTAGTACCTCAGGAATTAATAAAAGCAGTAATGATTCTCATCTCGTTGTCTGTCCCTTTTGGCCAGTCCTGCCCAGGCCCAGCTCCTTTGCTCTGGCCTTGTGGGTTATGTGGGAAAATGGAATGTTAATGAAAGAGGTAAACAGGTGGGCACTCCAGGGCCCCACTTTATTGTGAGCGCGAGAAAAACTGGCACCTGCCTTTGCCTTTTACTGAAAGGCCAGCAGTGTCATATTTTTCCAAGACCACTGTGCAGCCCTTCCAGCTTTCAGGGTCTCCAGTTTTATTATTAGACTTTGATTTAGGTTTTAGTTGCTAGTTAAATAAGGTTTTGAGTTTGGGGTAAAATTCAGAGGCCACTGAACTAAGACAGTGACGGCCATAGGGTGCAGGTCCAAAGGCCTTAGGCACGCCCTTTGGGCTAGATGGGTTGGCCCAGCTCAAAGACTGGATTTGATGAAGGTTTTTAAAAGGGTGTGTGGCTTGGGACTCTACCTGAGAGGGTGGGCAGCGCCCTGCTATCAAGCCCTAACATTTTGCAGCAAAGCCTAAGTGGAATAAACACCCACTCAGCGGGATAAATACCGACTCGTAATAGCCTCATGCAGGTTCAAATTCCCTTTTGCCGCCGGAAGTGTTTGCTGCACGTTTATGAATAAGCCTTCCTCTTCCAGAGCCTTTTAGATTTCGGAATGACATCTGCGCTACTGTGGACCTGTTAACGGGATCACATCCTGAAAAGGAGCGATCTTTCTTTCAGTCTTGGCCACAAGGTGTTAAAACTTGAGGTTCTTGCAAGTATGAAGGAAATTGGAGCGGACTCGCTTCCATATTTTCCTTGGATTTTTTTCTGCTTTCTTCAAGAAACATCTATTCAATATTTTGAATTGGTTATTGAAAGATGAATTTAAAAGAGCCTGTAAGTAATTACCATGCTGAATCATTTATTTGGCTTCTCAGAGGTATTAGTCTTAGAAAAGGTAATGTCTGTTATTTTTAGGAAGCAAGGTGGTTAGACTCTGCTTTGAGGCATAGGTGGGCTTCCACACGTGTACACACCCCTCGGTTTCTTGTACCCTCAACTCCAGGCATTTAAATGGAAGGATTTATGCACTAACCTTTGTAGGACGAGCTTTGTACTTTCTAATCCCTTTCAGAAAGTGCCCATCGAGTCTTTTCCCCTGCCTTTCCCCTCAGTGTACAGCAGTTGCCAGGCCGCTGGCACTCTAGAACCTTTTAAAAAGACCCGGTGTGAGACGGAGGGTGGCTCGGTGTTACATGACACACGTGTGTTAGGGCAGAGCCTGCTGACCCAGGTAAAATTTAAGACAAGGGAAGAATTAAGTAATGAATGAATGCTGTGGGGTGCTCCTTTCGGTTGTGCGCCCCTCGTGGCAGGCGGTACCATCCCAACCAGCCTGCTGGCACCCCCCGGAAGCAGGCACTGTGCAGAGGCAGCCCAGCAGGCTGGTCAGACCTCCGCGGGTCTTTAGGGGCTCTTTGCTGTCTGGAGGAATTGATTACAGCAATAAAGTGATTCATTGATCGCTGACTGGGGTCAGCTTTTTAAATGAGTAATTTGCAACTAATTTTTGACAGCATATTTTATTAGAGGCTTTGCCCTTTAATTTCTGATTCTCTTGATTTGTATCATTAATTAGCGCAGGGTGATAGTGTTTTACAGTTAAAAAAAAGTCCTTCAATGATGAGAGTGAGGAAAGTCTAATTAAATGAAATAAAACTACTGAAAAAAAACTTCTGGGTTTTATTTTGAAGTTTAATTTGTTACTGAAAAGAATGCATCAAGTTTCTTAGAAATGAAACATTTTTAACTGATCACACATGCAGTGTTTTGGAATTAGAAATGAGTATTCCTAGATAGAGTTCACTTGCTTTTTAATAAGTGACTCAAGCAATTTAGTAGACTCCCTTTGTTTGCATCACAGGCCTTGGATTGCTCTTTGGAAGCAGCCCTGCTCGGGGCATAAGGGTGACTTGTCCCCAGGCCAGGAGGGAGCCTGCTAAGCAAGCTCTGGGAGCCTGGGAACACACCTCCTACTTGTTTCCTCACTTCAGCATAGGTCAGTTGTTAGTGTCTTTCTTTATGGCAATGTGGGATGGAATATTCTGCAGCCAGAAGAATGTTGAAAAGCATATCTGCAAATTGGGTGCTCACATTTTAGCAGAGGCCTGTTACAGAAAACTCTTTGGGTTACAATTGACAAACACTTTGTGTTTGGAAGCTCACTGGTACAATTTTTGTTTTGTTGTGTTATGATTGCAGTAACAAACATTTAAGTGTCATTGCTGCATTCTACATTTATGAAGAAGCAAGGCAGAGCTTCTGTCCTCAGAGGTCGTTGCCTGCTGGGGAGTTGGAGGAGTTGCAGTGAATCAGAACCTGGTGGGATGCTTTGGGGAAGGGATGCTGCGTTTCTCGGCACAGCACCCCTCCCTTCGTGCACTGATCTCAGCGTGCAGTCACAAAGAACTTCATTCCCTGTCTGCCCATTCTGACAGTCAGTGAGTCTCTCCTGGGCGTGAAGCCTCTGTCACTCTTGTCGAGTGCAGGGAAAAGGGCACAGTACTTGGCGCACAGACTTGAGTAAATGTTTGTGGGAAGAATGAGAGGACTGGGGGTAGGGGGAGGGCTGGGCGCAGAAGAGCCAGTAAATGCCCTTGAGTAGAGGAAGGAGTTAATGAGGGCCTCACAGTGGGGTAAAATGAGCTGGGTCTTGCAGGACCAGTAGGAGTTTACAAGTGGTGAAGAAGGGATGCTACACTAGTAGGGATTTCTATAGTTAGCTCCTAAGAATTCATTCTTGTACCCCAGATCTATAATGATCATGCTAACATTGAGCACAAAAACAGATGTTACTGTTTCCACAATGAGGTTTTTTCCTCTTTGAAAAATATATTTTTCTGGAATAAGGTTTTCTTTGGAGGAGGGTATAGGAATTCTCTATAGACTATCAATTTTTATTTAGATGGTAGAGACTTGAAGCTACTAAAATGATGTTACAATGACTAAAATAATGAAAAAAGAGAGAAAGTTTTTATTTGTTAAGGATAGTCTCACATTTATGACACCTCACAGCTTTGGTGTCATCACCAGGTGATTAAGACTCAAATGTGCGTTAAGGTCACCAGATGAGCAGAAAGGGGAGACTGATGTCTTGGCATCACTTTGCGGGACACCCCCCTGCTCACAGTGGTTTGGGTTTACTTTCTGGTCAGCCCGCATCTGAGGCTGCTGTGATGGGGCAGCAGCTGGAGGCGTTCTGGCTTTCCCTGTCCCCTGTAGTCCGTACAGGTGTTCACACTCAGGCTGATGTGCGTGCCGCTCGCAAAACGTCGGTACAGTTCCGTTCACCTGGCGGGCTTTAATTCAAAGATGGGTCTTGGGCCTTTCTTTTATTCCTGTAATCCCTGTTATCTTCATTTTCAAAGTTGGTTTTCAATTCTGGCATCACCGATAGATCTGAAGACTTAGAAAGCAGACCAGAGTTGTCATCGTCCTCCCCTCCGCCCCCTCCTCCCCCCCTTCTCCTCCTCCCCCCCCACCCCCACCCCACTTAGAGGGTAGGAGAACATTGGTCATTCATTCAGTACCAGGATGTACCAGTGAAAGGCTTTGTCCAGGGATCTTTTTGGCTTTTCCTTATCAAATGAAGATAATTCCCAGAAGTGGTTGTTGGGAGTGGAAGGGAGAAGGAAGGTTCATTTGCTACACATCCCTTTGGTTGGGAATAGTTACAGAGTATTGAATCTTATTTCTGATGTGGTCTCCTGGTACAGGGTTGTGCCTGTGCCAGTTGGTCTGGCCAGCACTCAGGGCCTTGCCTTCCTCCAGGGGCCTCTCTTGGGACCGGTGGGTCACGGATTCATTTGAAGGGGATGTTCTTCTGTTTGAGATTGTTGTCCGAGGAAATCTTGTGTTCCCTCTGGGCCTGCCACTGCAAAGGCTTCTTTTCAGGGCACACTGGCATCAGACCCCTGAGGACTGACTCAAAACAGTGCCACCAGCCTTTCTGCTGTGGCTCCTGTCTGCTCCAGGGGATGGGGAGGGGGCCGGCTGGAGGGAAGGATGGGTATTTGTACAGCTTTTGTCCTTGTGTCTCAACCAGCAAATGCTTTAAAAGTACAGCAAAATCAGTTACTGTTTGGTCTGTGAGGTAGGTGGAACAAGGGTTTGGGGTCGGGGATGCCTCTTTGTGCCGTGCTGTCCTCTTGTCCTAGCAGTGGGCACAGTTCCTTACCGAGTGGACGGTGCTGGGCCAGGGCTGGCTTTGCCTCCTTTGCTGTCACTCCACTCATCAAAAATTCCAAGTATCTGGAGCTCTCATTCTGCCAGTGACTTCATTTCCCAGACCACAATCTTTCTTGGCTGTTAAGTGTGGACGCCTCACCTGCTTTCTTTCCTTGGTGCCTGTAAGACTCGAGGCAGAGTTCCTGGAAGACACCGGGGATTTTTAATTTGGACAAGTCTGGGAGAATGAGTGCTTGGCCCCTCAATATTTGAGAAGCAGACATGAGAGGGACCCAGCTGGTAGCCCTTAATTAGTGAAACTTACAGGAAATGGGATTTTGACCCCAAATTTGGACGTAATTTCTCACAGCCTGAGCCATGTGCAGCAACAGGCTGCCTCCTAAGCCTGGCACGTGCTGGCCGAGAGTGTTTTGTTGTTGTGGGTGTGCTGTATCGGTGGCCATGCAGTGTTTGTTCTCTGGGGTGTCTTAAAGTCCCAGCCTAGCTCTTCGGGTCTAGAGTCGTTTTCAGAATCTAGGATATTGATGGTTTTTGTGTCTTGTTTTTCTCCCAGGACGTGGCTTTCCCTACCCCCAACCCAGCCCCACTTGTGGCTCCTGTTTTTTTCCTGGCGAATTTGGGACTTTGTAAGAGTTCCACCTGCCAGCTCAAAAGTGCTGCCGGCCGGCCTCACTGCCCCCAGCAGCTGCCACCCGCAGGCAGCGTGCTGAGCACCCAGCGAGAGCCCCTCGGGATGCCATTGGGCCCTGTGGCAGCATCGTGGCCAGTGGTGTCTGGGCATGGCCTTAACCTGACTCTTCACAGCCTTTCCTGCCTCTTCTCACACCTGCACTGGAAAGCGGGTCTCAGGCCCGCGGGTTAGACGGTGGTGGCAGGAAGGAGGAGGGCTCCTGTTTGTGGGGGAGTCTTGAGTGGAGCGGGTCTTGGCTCCCAAACCTTGATTTCCAAGGCAGCCCCTCCCAAGTCACTTAACCGCCTGGCTGCTGCAGCCTTATTTATTTGAACAGGTGCCTTACTACCTGCTCAGGAGGGCACGGGCAATCAGTGATTGTGCAAACGCAGGTGCCAACCTGCAGGGCCCACCCCTGTGCCTGTGTTATGTGTTGGAAAAGACCCAAAAATGGAAAGTCAGATCTGTGGGATATGCTTACATTTGCAGTTGCTGTGAGATGTGCGTCAGCCAGGGTGCATTTCTTACCCCCTCAAGCTAAAAGTATAAATTGTATAAATTGACCTTGTGTTTGCTTTTCCTCACTCCACCCTGCCTCTTCTCCTCTTCAGAGTCACTGCTCCTTTTTACATTGCCGGTGATGAGACCTCAAAATTAGAAATGGGGAGAACAGAGTTAGCTTTTGTTTCCTTTGGTTTACTCTCCCCTACCCTCCTAAATCCATGTAGCTGGAAGAGGAACTCTTACTTTGTAGCATATGGACTCATATCATTGCTAACACAAACCAAATATGCGTGTATTTAGAAAACTCATCTCAGTACCATGTTCTGGCCTCGCATCACCCCTGCTGTTCGTTTCATCTGGAGGAATGGTAGCCAGAGAAGGCAGTGGGGGGCTTTCTTTGCCTGAAATTCAGAGTAAATCCTGCTCCTTAAACCCTCCTTCATCTGGTGAACACCCCTGGTGGGGATGACTCGGGGTCCCCTGAGAAGCGAGCCCATGTTTCTCAGGATGACGGGCACTTCACTGGGGCGTCCGTGCACCTAGGATGCCCAGCTCCCTCGTGTGGGGGTCCAAATCGCCCGCTGGGCCTGTGTCACTGCAAGCCCTCATTCTGACTCTTTCTTGTACACGGAATATTCCTTACTCTGGGTAAAAGCACTGCAACTTAACCCTTTAAGGTCACATGTAGCCTTGTCCATCAGTAGTACCGAGAAGTGACTGCACCTGAGAGGCCACCGGGCAGGGATGGCTCCTGACGCCACTTCCTGAGACCCCACCGAAGACAGGGGCATTGGAAATTCCATATGTAGTCAAATAAGATGAGGTGTGCTCTTCTCTGTCTGTGGAAACGGCCCAGAGGTTGAGAAATGGGCACCTTTGGGTGGGATATGAAGCTTTGACCTGACAGTGAGAGAAGTGCTGGGTGGGATGGGGCCATGGACTCCTGGAGCTGTGATCGGGAAGGGAAGCACTCCGGCTGTCCCCTTGCCACTTGGACGCCTGGAGAGGTGCACTGAGGCGCAGGTGGCTTCTCCGGGGCCTGTGTCTTTGGACGGGAGCAGGTGACGTCTGTTTTGGCCCATGCTGACATGCGGCTGTGCCTTCAGGCAGCATTCCAGCACGTTCCCATTGCCCCGTTCAGCTCAGGGGGACAGCTCTGATGCCAGTCGCTGCCTCAGTGTGTGGCTTGGTGGGATGAGAGTGCCTTGGCATCCCAGCCTCCAAATCTTGCTCTGCTATGTACTGGTTCACCTGGGCTGTAAGCAGCACAGAGGACACCTGTGCACCTGTGCCACAGCCCAGGCTGCAGCTGCTGTGCTTCTCTTGTCCTCCTGTCAGCTGGGCGGTGTGCTTGTGTCTTTGAGAAGTTTAGTTCCTTTAATACTCTCCACGGCCCTTTGATGTCCCTGCCAGGTAGAAAGCACGCACTGAAGCTCTGACAGAAGTGACTACAGATAGAGATTTCAAACCTAGTGCTTTTGTCCAAAGTCCATTTCCAGTCCCCAGTAGTTAACTACCTCGTCCGTCCTCTTCCCCCAAGACAGCCACATGGACAGACACTTAGGAAAGAGTTCATTTTTATTAAAGACCTGTTAGAGGTTGAAGGCTTTGATCTCTTTAATGAAACAGGAGTAAACGTTGAATGCAACAGGACCTAAAAGAATAATGTAGTTGACTATAATCGCTAGCTTTTACATGCCATTAGCACGGCCCAGTGCTTACCTAGTAACATGGCCTGAAGGTTCCGATGTGTTAATTTACTTCTAAAGGTAGGTGTGTGTTTGCTAATGCTGCTGGAATGCGATAAACCGGAAATGGATTGGCTTTTATAGAAGGGATTTGTTAAGTTGCAAGTTACAATTCTAAGGCCATGGAAGTGTCCAAATTAAGGCACCTATAAGAGGATAACGTCTTGGAGGAAAGGCCGCTGGCATCTGGAGCACCTCTGCCAGCCGAGAAGGCACGTGGCTGGCATCTGCTGGTCCTTGCTCCCTGTGCATTGCTTTCCGTTCTCATTCCAGTGGCTTTCTCTCTCGAAGCATCTGTGGGCCCTTTCTTAGCTTCTCCTGGGAAAACTCTGGATTTCATTTCTTAGCTTAGCATCTATCTGCATCCCCAAACAGCTGTGTTCTCAAAATATCCCTCCCTTAAAGGACACCAGTAAGCAGGGTAAGAACCAGTGTAAATGGGCATGGTCACATCTCCATGGAAACACCCTAATCAAAAGGTCCCGCCAGAGTAGGTCTGTACCCTCAAGATTGGATTAAAGAAACCTGGCTTTTCTGGGGGTACATAACAGGTTCAGTTCAGCACAGTAGGCCATTAATGAGTTAATAAATTAAGAATTATCGTATTGGTGAAATTTGTTTTGTTCTGCAGGGGTTTCTATTAAGCCATGTCCCTTACAGGGTCTCCTTTAGTTTGCTAGCTGCACACTGTGGTCCTGCACTCTTGTTTTTGTTTGTTTCTTGTAATATAGGAGTGGTGGTGATAAATAGTGAGCCGTGTCTTCTGCCAAGGGGGCCGTAGTTTGTCTTCATTCTTGAGAGCCCACGTCACTTGTTGCCTGAGGATGTGGCCTCTGCAGCCAGACTCCTGGTTTTGCCACTTTCTAGGTGTGTGAGCTTGACTAGTTGTTTCAGCTCCGTGTCTCAGTTTCCTCCTCTGTAAGACGGTGGTAAGCAGGAGCTCCTCCGTCCTGGGCTGGTTGTGAGGGGATCGGGTATGTGCGTGTGCACACGTGTTTGTGCTGGCATGCCTGTGAGCACATGTGGCTTGGGGCAGCAGGGTGAGTTCTCTGTCTGCCGCCCCTGCAGCCCTGGACGTCTGGGAGAGCGGCTTTGTGTGTGGAGAAAATCTGGAAACTACAAACTGATTCCTTTCCCTTGAGGTGGAATGGGGAAGAATGTGACCCCTTGGAAAGAAGTACTTATTTTGGGTTCTGTTGGTTTTTACAGTGTACTTGTCTCTTTTTTTCTGAAATGTATATATTTTAAGATTTATGAACAGCTTACTGGGTAGGTGAAGCAGCTCTGAGGTTGAGAGGGGGTGCCGAGGTTAAGAGCCTGCCTTGCCAGGGCCCCTTTCTGTAAGAAGGTGCCGGCACCCGGGCAGGGCTTGCTGGAGCCGCCATCCACTGTGGCCCAGTGACCCAGCACGTCCCCGGATTCTTTCTCTCCGGTTGGCTCAAAATAATCACAGCCCAGGAAATCCCTACTCAACATAACGATGGAGAGAGCTGGTTTCTCCAAGGTTTCCCTTCTAGAATTTGGAATTTGGCAGCCACTCTTGGTACGAGAGGCGCTGTATGTTTTGCAGCAGCTCTCGCTGTATTCCTTTGTTGGGTTCAGCGCTGTGCCTCCAGAAAGGAGGGAATCCTAGTGATTCCTAGACCACGTGTGTACCCATCTATCCCTTTCCTGAACCACAGATGGCAAGCTGTTGGCGAAAAGAAATGTGCAGATTCATGGGTTTACTCTTCTGTGAGCAAGGTTACCATTTGCCATCTCTTTATGCTTGAGTTGTTGGAGCTGCATCAGGGGGCGTGATAAGTTGTCGGTACTTTCAGAGTTAGCAGTTCCAGAGACGAGGGAGCGAGCCCTCTGATGGAGCAGCCATTGCGCTGTGGCAGTGTTTTAATGACTCATTAGGCAGCCAAGGCCAGGCTGATCCGGGGCATCTTGCCTTGGGGTCTCCACCGGCACAGGCAGAGGCATGGCTGGTCATTTTCCTGGGATTGGAACCTCCAGATGCCCCAGAGGAGCGAGTGTGCCAGGCCTGTGCAGGTTCTGAGGGTTTGGCTGAGGTTGGGGAAGTGGGTCTAGAATCACGGCGCAGACGGGATTCCCTTTTGTCTGTTTCTGGCCCATGATCCCCCCTTGTATGCTGCTTTTGCTGGAGAACTCACCCCTTGTTAAAGGCAGAAGAGTTCCTGGGAGGAAATCAAATCCCCTTCCTGCTCAAGTGGGCTGCTGTCTGTCTTGCCTTGGAGCATCCATTTGTTGATTCATTCATTCATATATTCATTCATTCATTCATTCAGCAACTGTGCAGTATTGCTTACCGTGCCCCGTATCCTCAGTTGGGCATGTTGCACTGTGAATCTGTCTTCCTGTGGCCATCCCACAGTGCCTGCGGTCCTTTCAGCCACTTCTCGCAGGGAGCCCTGGGCTCCCTGTCACTGCCCGTGCCCTCCCTGTCACCTCCCGTGCCCTCCCTGCTCTTCTGGTTTTGAGTGTCCCACTTGACACGGGGTCCCCGGGAGGACCCTTGCTGTTCCTCCCTTAAACAGGACTTGTATCATTTGTTTTCGAACTTGAAAAGCAACCATTTACGCCCTACTGTTAGCACTAGTTGCTCTTTTTCATTACAGAACGTCAAAATAAAAATATTTAGCTCCAGAGCCCTTTCTGGGAAGTTTGCAGATTTCTCCTCAGTAGAGCTGACGTCTCCACACTAATCCAGACTCGGTCCTTTGCATCCAGGAGTTGGGGGCTGGGGGTGGGAAGAAGTGAGGCTCACGGTGAGGGAAGGTCGGGTGGGCTTTTGAGGGAAGGTCGGGTGGGCTTGATAATGAGCCCCTCTGCGGGTTTGGGTGGCTAGTGATGGATTTTATTCCAAGGCATTTTTATATATCCTTGTCCAACGTGATCTCTAGCTTGGCAGTTCTTTGCTTCCCACAATAAGAATTTTCTAGTCATTGGGATTGGATTGTGGATTGGGGTGTGCCTGGCCCGAGTGAGAATAGACCAGTGAGCAGCCCACTTTCCACCCGAGAGTCAGGTTCCCTCCCTCTCCACTTGCTGTCCATGCAGGTCCCCGGGCCCCAGTGGACGCGATCCCATGACGTGAAGGTTCGAGATGGGATGGAGTAACATCCCGTGATGGCTGGGAACAACGCGGGCTGGCCTCGGTTTCCTTGTTTGTCCGAGGAAGGTGTGGAGTCCGACCCTAAAGGAGCACCTTATTCTCAGCCCGGGAATCCGGGTGTCTGCCGTCGAATTCAGATCCTCAAGGCAGCTAACTTTCCACAGTGCAGGAGGTTGCAGCTGCATTTCCTTTTCAGTAGAGACCGGCTCAGCAGTCAGTAGTTCAGAGGTCTGGGTCCGTGAGGTGCCTCTGGCATTTTGGGGCCCATGTGTGCATTTGTCGTGTAGGGCGGAGACCCCCTTCACTCTCCTCCCCCAGGGGCGCCCCCTCCTATCTTCTATGCTTCCAGAAGGTGGCAGAGGGGTCCCAGCAGCTCAGCTGCTTTTCAGGTCGCCAGCCCGTCTGCCTCAGACACACTTCTGCAACTTTCCGCCTCCCCCGGGCCCTGCGTTGGCCCCACAGATCACGCTGCTTTCTGGACAGACCCCTGCCACGTCAAACTCTGGGCCCTGCTGGAATTTGCAGTGCCCTCATTTCCGGTGGTGGGGAGCTAGGAACTGTCCTCACGTTGAGATTCTGTCATGTTGAGCTCGTTCCCCCTGGCTCGCACCCGTTTTGATGGGAGGCGGCAGTGCTGCTGGAATGGAAGTCATTGCCTGTTTCGAAGGGAGGGGCCTTTGAGAGCCTGGGCGTGTGTCGCGCAGGAGCTTGGGGGGCGCTTGGGTCACAGGGAGGCAGAGGGAGTAGATGGTGGAGCTGGGGCTGGGTCCCCTCAGTCCAGGACCCCTGCCACCAAACTGAGAAACCCACCTGATGGGTGTCGATTTTAAAGCCGGCTCCACGGCTCTCCCGGTAAGGCAGACGGCAGCCACGCCCTCGAGTCACTGTGCACTCCCGGAACCGCTGCAGAAGCTCCTGGCACCCGTTCGTGCAGTTGATTCCATCACCCACCCTGGGAGACGGATCGCTGTCTGTGATCAATAGGGTTATTGTTATCTGAATTAGTCCCATTTGACAGGCAGGAAATGGAGGCCCAGGGGCATGCAGGAGCCCCAGGGGTGCCCAGGCAGGAGCTCCGGGAGCTCTCCTCGTAGCTGCCCTCTGCAGAGGCTACCAGCTCAGCTGATGCCCAGGCTCTCCTTGCTGCCCTCCGCCCTGAGGTGGGCCTGGGCACCAGGGAAAGTGCAGGTCCCATGGGCACACAGTCCCTGCACGGCCACCACTGCACTGCACGGGCTCTCAGAATCGCAAGTGCCATCTCCGTTCCTACGTGGATGAGCAGTCCAGAGGGGACTGCAGTAAAGCCTGAGAATGTACCTTTTTGGCTCATGGAGAGAGCAGCGGGCAGAGCAGCTCGTGCAGGAAACTGGTGCCCTCAGAAGCCAAAGGGAGAAGGTGCCGCGTGCTGGCCGCTGTCCTGGCCACTGTCCTGGCCACTGTCCTGTTCAGGTGCAGAGGGTGTGGCAGGTCGTTTCTCAGCCCAGTGGGGGGTTGGGGCAGGCAGTGGGCTGGCACTTTGCACCTCTTCCCAGGAGTTACAGGAGCTGAGTGAGCAAGTTGGATACTTGGCTTTCTGTACTGTTTTTAGCACTTTAAAGACCTTTAGTGGAATTTGCAATATATTTACAATTGCTTCTGTTTCTTTTTCCTGGACTAGTTTTCTCTGATGGTAAATGCATTTAAGGATTGCATGCATCTGCTGAGGTGGTCTTATAGCAAATGCCAGGGCTACTAGCAGCTCCCGGGCTTGCCCCCGTGGTTCTCAGTGCAGTGCTGCACCGGCCCCTTCTATCAGTGATGGGGCCTAAGTCCCCTCCCCACCTTGTCCCATTAATGTGCTGGGAGTGGGCTCAGGGCTGCTCGGAGTGGGCTCAGGGCTGCTGGCGGTGTGCTCATGTGTGCTGGCAGTGGGCTCAGGGCTGCTGGCGGTGGGCTCAGG
>PVIY010057294.1:0-12947 GCA_004026745.1 Myrmecophaga tridactyla
AGCCTGTGTAGGCTGTGCAGGAAGGTACAAGGTCCTCCCTAGATGAGTGAGGTTGGTTCCTGCCAGGCACGTCCCAGCCCCAGAGCATGGGGAACTAGCTTGTCAGGGAGCATCAGGTTCCATTAGGTGACTTTGTGGCGTTTTCATCCCCCCAAAACACTGGGCATCTGCTTCTGCCACTCTCTGTCTCCCAGAATGGGCAAGACTCATAGAGGAACCTGGGAAGAATTGGAAAAGATTGAGTAGAAAGTTGAGTTCCTCCTAATTGTTGCGTCTCCATATCTCACAAACTGTGCATCTGTGGAACTCCTCCAGAGAGCTTTAGAGGCTCCATCCTGAAGTCCTCGGGGCAACCAGCCTTCATCTGCTATTCCAGGAACAGATGGCAGGCATTAGGCCCTAATGTTGCAGATTGCTGCAGAGGCCCGAGTGAGTGGTCCAGACGCACCCTAACAGGTGCCCTCTCTATCCCTGTGGCTCTCTGGGTAGGGAAACTTCTGCCCCTGTTGTTCAAATCCCTGCCCAGGCAACCTCCACATCCACCATCTCCCATCTCACACAGCCTCATCCCCTTTCAAATGTGTCTCCTTGACCCCCTTTTCATGGAGCCTTCCCTCTGCAGGTCGCCGGGGGTTCTGCTGCCTGCATTCCCTTCCGGCCTTTCCCTGCAGTGATAGCTGCCGCCCTGTCTGCCCAAGACTCGGCACCATGAGAGTAGGGCCCTCTCTGTCTGGCTCACCTGTTTGCCCACTGCCCAGCTCAAGATCTGGCCAGTGGGGAGTGTGCAGATCTGTAGAATGAATGACTACCAGCTGCTCCTGCTTCTGTCATTGCCCTCTCTTTGTTGGTACCTGCTTGCTCCACCTCTAGCATCACTCTGGGAATATCCCAAAGGCAAGGAAAATCTTATCCCTCTGAACAGGGCATATTTTATGGTGGTGAACTATTCTATACAATACTATAATGGTGGACACATGGCATTATGCATTTGTCAAAGCCCACAGAACTGTACAACACAAAGGGGAACCCTAATGGAAAATATGGAATTTTGCTGATAGTATCAGCTTGGTTCATCAATTGCAATAAATGTGCCATACTAATGCAAGATGTTAAAAATGGGGGGAACTGTTTGCAGGAGGGTTAGGGAGTATATGATTATGTTCTGTACTTTGCTCGATTTTTCTGTGAATTTAAAAATGGTCTAAAAAAATAAAGCCTACTAATTTAAAAATAAAAACTGGAAACTATGGAGAGAGATTCATCAAGGAAGGCTTTCCAGAGGGGACATCTTAAGTCTATCAGATGGAAAGCACAAGAGAGCATCCCACATTAAGGGGAAGAGACTTGGAGAAACCAGTCTGTGCAGTAAATGTTACAGCTTCATCCAAAGCCTAATCATCAGAAGCTACTGAAGGCAATGGGGGAGTACGTGTCATATACACAGATGCAAGGTCATGTGGCCTCCTGGTAAACTATGGTGGGTCTTGAGGTTGGATGCAGGTCACTTCTCCCCACCTTTGAGGGTCTTTCACCCTTCCTTGTTCCCATCCATGCCTACAACCCTGACAACACTATCTCATGCAAATACTATTTTCAACATATCACTATCTTATCCAGAAAATAACTAGGCTTCCTGCTCTAGCAGAATGAACTCCTCTCTTGACCCTTACTGCCCTGAAACCTCTGCCCCCTTTTCCTTCCTCCCTCCCCATTTCTCCACTTCAATGTTAAGGCCTTCTACTCCCTCCAAGCCATCCTCTTGCCATCATCCTACTGGCAAAGCCACCCATAGTCTGGTCCCAAAATATCTCTCCTATTCCTCTCCCTCTACTATCCAACAACGGAATAGGCTGTCTTGCAAAGTGGTGAGCTCCCCATCCCTGGAAGAGCCCAAGAAAAGGCAGCATGACCACTTGGCAGGAAAAAAGTAGAAAGGATCCCTTCTTTGGTGAGACGTTGGACGAAACGAGCTCTGAGCTTTCTTCAGTCCCTGGAGTCCTGGGATACCCTAAACACCCCCCTACACTCCCTCACTATCATACTCAGAGCTCCCCCTATGAGAAGGCGACCCATCCAGCATCCCGGCCCTGGAATTCCTTGATTTTCTTAATTCCAGTGACCTTCTTTTCCACTTTACTTCACCCACCTGCTCCAGGGCCATTCCCAGGATGATATCACAACCAAAACCTGTTTCCGTTGAAAGCTTAGACTACAAAACTCTATTCTCCAGCCATAACCACCTACCCTTCACTACTCTACCTCTCACTACCTCTATCCTCCAATTTTATAAATATCCCTGTTGTCCGGATCCCTTAGTTTCTCCCAATCTGTTACCTATGTCCTGGCCTCTTTTCCTACTCTGCTCAACCTAAGCCATATTCATTCATTCCTTCAACAAATACTTTTTGAGCATCTCTTATATATCAGGCACTGACCAAGTGGTGGGGAGTGGTGAATGAAATGGACGCTATCCCACCCCTCATGGAAGGAACATGACCATCTGAACAACCTCATCACCAGCATTCTCGGTTCCCTTGTATCCTTATCCTTCTACCCTCAGCTTCATCCCTAACGCAAAGATGGCAACCTCCCTTCACCCTCCTTCTGCAGAGGCTGAGTCTTGCTGAAGGAAACCACTCAGAGGTCTCCAGCAAAACAGAACCCACAGGATATATATTTATATACACATATATATACATACATATATATCACATAAATATTATGAGATTTGTTATAGGAATTGGCTCATGCAACTGTGGGGATGGGCAGGTTCGAATTCTATAGGACAACAGTTTCAAGGATCTGTAGGTTTTTTCCATCTCCTCAAGGAACTAACTCTTTCTGAAAAGAGGCTCTTTCCCCAAACAAACGAAGTAGTCGGCTGGCTGGCTCCTAGGAAACAGACTCTGAGATGGGAGATTTGTGTGCAGGAAGTTTATTGGGAAATACTCTTAGGATCAATGTGAGAGGAAGTGAATACAGCAGGACTGGAGGTAAGGGGAAGATTAAACTGCTTTATAATTGGTTGCCACAAAGGTCTCAGCCAATACCAGAGAGAATTCTGGAGCTGCAATGGTTCTTTGGCATTGTCCTGAATTGAGATAAGGACCTTTGTATCCTAATACCTGTTCACTCATTAGATTCAACCCGCCTTTGGGGAGGGATCAAGACCCTGGACAAGATCCAAGAGCAATTCCTGGAGAAGCCCTCAACTATGAGCTCTCAGGAACCAACACAATCCGCAGCTGGGGGAGTGAGTGCCAGTTTCTCAAAGGAATGGGCACACACCACAGCATCCACTTCAGGTATCTAATTCCTACAGGGCTGATCCCATGCTCCTTTCTCTTAGTCTTGCCCCAAAATGTCTCATCCACCACTGCAGACATGATTTTGGAGGTAGTCCCTCCCCGTGACTTGCTCCCATTTCCATGCAATCCCACTAACCCCCTCTGGTTCCCCTCCCTTTGGGTTGTGCTCTATCTCCCTTATCCCACCCTGGCTGTTCTCAGGATCCCCACAGAGCCCTAATTTTTACCCAATATTTAATGTCACTGGGGTTCTGGACTCCTGAATGGCTCAGGTGCTGCTGGAGTCCTTGCCAGGGACAAGCAGGAGAAGGGTAGTGGTTTCACCCTGCTGCAGAACCATGGAATGGGACTCGGATATGTGGGCCTGTCTTCTGGGTGATTTGGCAGGAGCTCTGGGGTCACAAAGATCCGGCTTTCCAAAGGAAGCGAGGTCAGCGAACCATGGCAAGAAGTCAGACACGATGGGCGGAGAATGGGAACTCAGGCTGGAGGAAATCATCATCCCTTGAGGCAACTTAGCCCAGTTCCTTTCAACACTCAGAATATGACATTATTATAAGCCCCTCTCCATCCAGGTCACCCTGCCCCAGAAGCCCCTTTTTGCCTTTGTCTTTTTAGGGCAATCCAGATCCAAGTAGATGGTCCAGGCACAGTCCGAACAATGCAGTCCTGCCCCAGACTGCCTGCTGAGGTTGGGGTGGAGAAATCACTAATCATCTCCTGCTCAACGTGCGGATAAATCCTTGGCATCTGGGGACCCACCAGAATGGTAGGTCGCCGAAAAGAGTATGTGTTCTTTCACTCAGTCACAGAAACATAGCAGGAGTTAGAAATAATATGACTCCCATGAAGATCTGCATTAAAAGGCATTTGCAATATATCTGACAGACAACTGGTTAGTTTCATTAATCTATAAAGAGTTTGTACAGATTAATGAGAAAAAAAATGACCACCCCAGAGGAAAAAGGAACCAACCAAATGAAGAGAAGTCACAGAAACTGATAGCTAAATGGCTAATAAACATACTTATAATGCTCAACCTCATTAGCAATCAAAGAAATAAAAAATAAAACCTATAAAATTGTCAAACATTAAAAAGAACGCTACACGAAACAAGACCGTGGGGAAATAGGAAAATTGTATACGTGACTTGTAAAAGAAAAAATAGATACAATCTTTCTGGAGAGCAGTTTGACAATATAAATCAAAATTTTAACGTGACTTAGCAATTTCACATCTAGGAAGTTATCTTAAGGAATTCATAGGATAAGAATTCAGCGGCATGTATAAAAATATGCTCACTGCAGCAATGTTTATTACCGTAAAAGAGTAGAAATAGCATATATGTCAAAAATGTGCTGCATCCATATAATGGAATATTCTGCAGTCTTTAAGAACGATGAGTTTTGTAACAAATAAGGTATCAGCGGCTGAGAGAGTTCAAATTGAGTCAAGAGGCTACTCTGGAGGTCACTCTTAAATGCAAGCTTCAATTAGCATTGCCACCTATCATAACCTGCCAAACCCCAACCAAAACCATTCCTGCCAATCCCAGAGAACACCTAGGGCAGCCTATAAGATTCTATAAAAGAGGGTGAGCCATGGTGGCTCAGCAGACAGAGTTCTCACCTGCCATGCTAGAGACCTGGGTTCGATTCCCTCTGCCTGCCCATGAAAAAAAAAAAAACTTCTATAAAGGTTCCATGCACTAGGGTAACTTTCCAGAAACCTACAATCTCCAGATGGGTCCTGAAATGCAGAGGGGCCAGCCTTTCCAGAACATCAACTAGTTCCATCCCCCTATGCCATATTATTGACAGTCCCTTCCAACATGAAAAAGTTAGAATGGGCATAGCCCTAATACTCCTAAAGAGTGGGAGAAATATCAAAGGTGATGGTGGAGTTATACAGAGAAGGTAGGTTTAACAAATGAGTATGAGTGCTGAATCAGTATATTGATACTTCTTTTAGCCTCCAATACCTTAGAGCAGCTAGAAGTAAAACCCTAAAATTATGGAATTGTAACCCATGCCAAACACTGAAATCTGTCCTACAACTAACAGTTGTGATATAGTTTCAAATTTATTGCTTTTTTGTATATATGTTATTTTTCACAAAAAGAGGAGGAGTGTAACAGGGACGAGAGTATTTAACAAATGAGTATGAGTGCTGAAGCATTATATTGATATTTCTTTTGCTCTCGAGTGTCTTGAGTAGCTAGAAGAAAAAATGAAAAATCATGGAACTGTAACCCCTACCAAACTTTAAAATCTGTTCTATAACTACTTATTAAAATGCACTTGGAAATTTATTGCATTTTTGTATATATGTTATATTTCACGGTAAAAAAAAAAAAAAAGAAAGAAAGAATTGTTTTTGAACTATGAAGCAGAAAAAGAAGGTGGGGCCTGGACCTAAGCAGGAGTTTAGTGCAAATCTCGTGTAAATGATCTTCCATTGCCATCTTCCCAGGACAGCCTGTAGCACTGATCCTGGACCCCCCCTCTGGCAGGCAGCAGGGGGCCTTGTGGACATGTGGGGCCCGTTAGGCTGGGAGAGACTTCTGCTGGTGATCACAGGAGAATGCATCTCAGAAAGACTGACTGCTCTGTGACTCTTCATTAATACAGAGTTAATGGAGCAAAACTCCAGACCGCTACTTCTCCTGAAACTCCTTCTTTTATTCTCCTAGGACTCCTGCCAGAGAAGACGCCTCTCCCAGAGGCTTCTGAGAGACTGTTCTGTGGCAAGAGGATGTCAGGTGTTCCACCTGGAGGGCATACATGTTCCTATGCCAGCAACGTGAAATAATACCATCAGGAATCCTCCCTGCCCCTGATGCCACAGGCAGGCTTTGCATGACTCTTCTGTATGTGCAGCCTGAATCTTCTGTATGAGCTCACAGCTCTCACATTTGGGCAAGAATTTCAGTCC
This sequence comes from Myrmecophaga tridactyla, assembly GCA_004026745.1. Classification (NCBI taxonomy): domain Eukaryota; kingdom Metazoa; phylum Chordata; class Mammalia; order Pilosa; family Myrmecophagidae; genus Myrmecophaga; species Myrmecophaga tridactyla. The sequence goes on from PVIY010057294.1 coordinate 6,243, forward strand.
TACAACCCCAGTGGCCTAGCTGTGTAAGAGTTTCAACTATTTGGGAGCATTTATTCTTACTCAAGCTACCTGCCCCTGCTGCAAAATTTCTGAAGTTCCTGTTTTCTGCCCAACATTCTGGGAAAACAAAAGCTAACCTTGGAAATCAACTGAAAGAGATATCCATTACCAAAATCTACATTTGAAAATCAGCTCATAGTCTTGGGTTTGCAGTTTTATCATTGTGTCCTGCTTGTCCTAAAGTAGTACCACTATTTCTAGGAGCAGCCTCATTTTTTAAGCATCTTTGAAAAAGTATTTTTATAGAGGAATACTCAGACTTATCTAGTGGATGTACTCTTAGAATTTCCCATGATTAACCTCGTAAAATCCAACTATAAAATAGTGTGTACTTTTTTGTTGGTTGTGTCATGAAAGCAAAATGCTTTCTTCATTGGAGCTCCTATTTTACTGGACACTTGTTGGATGACTAAATGGATAAATTTCACAACAGATTTAGTGAAAAGTCTGGGCATTAATGCAATATTCACTGTAAGAAGTATATGTAAAATATATTCACATGTACATATCTCTATGTATATATGTATAAATACATTTGTGTATAGAAAAAAGGTCACTGTGTGGTATAATTATAGGTACTCTTTCTTCTCTCTCTTTTTTTTTTTTACTTTGCTAAATGTTACATATTTTTGCTGTAAGTATGTGTGTTTTTTATAATCTAGAAAAAGAGCTTTGGAAGGAGAGGGAGAAGAGTGAAGGACAAGGGATAAAAATAGAAGATAAAGGATGGAGAATCAAGAAGGAATTTTTACCAGAAAACAGATGGTTTAATCCTAAAGACATGAATGGTAGGATCTCACTTTGGGAAGGCTCCCCCCACCCCTCTGACCATTCTGCACAGGTAAATACCTCCCCTACCCACCCCAGCTGCCTTCCCCCACACGTTCTCTGTCCAAATGAAAGATGGATTTGAGGACTCTGCAAGGCTCAGAAAACTCAGAATCATCAGCCTCCCGTAGATACAGAAATATTCTCTTCTCCCCAGCTCCTAGCCTCACCTCAGACATGATGCCCTCACCCTGGAGACTGCCCTGTCTCCACTGGTACATGGTTTAATCCCAGTCTATGCCAAGAACATGCAATGTGATGTGAGTCCTAGAATTCTGGGATTTGATCTGAATCAATGAATTCCATCCCATTGCCCTTCCTTCTTGTTGTCCAGACTCTCTTTCTTTCCCCAGACTGCTCCAGGCTTCCTCTCCAACATGTCTTTCTTGATCAACCCCTCCCCGAATTCCAAGTCTCCTTCAGTCCTTCACCACCTCCCCCAGTAGCCCAATCCATCATCCCCACAAACAATTCACAAGGAGGTCCTTACCCTCACTGTCCACTTTTAGCTCACCTGCCTTGGTGATACCTGTCACATTTTTCTTTCAGGCTAGGTGTGTTCCTGTCTCTTCATCATCTCCCTTCACTCATTCATTTGACCATCAAACTTTCGCTGAGTGCCCCACCCTGTGCAGAACCCAGAGACAGTGTCCAGGACCAAGCTTTCAATACACATGGCCCAGATGGAAAAAGAACCTGAAGCAGCCATCCCCAAACCCTGCCATTCCAATCTCATGAGAAGCTGGTTAAGCCAACGACAGTTTGACATCTTCCCAATAAGTAAGGCAACAGATGGAACTGCACTCCTGGGACTTTCCTTGGCAGGGGGGTGGCATTTCTTGCAATGTCTCTAGTAGGCCAGTGAGATCAATAGTCCAGAACTGCCTTCCCCTGCTCCCAAAGCACGTTAGAGCTACCCAGGGCTGAGAAAGAGCTATGCCAGAGGCAAGTGGGGTAGGGACCTATCTCCTGCCTATAGGCCTTAAAAAGATCTGCAAGGATCTATTGAACTCTCAAGTGGAAGCACTTTCAAATTGTCTCCTTCAAGTCTTGAGACCAGAGCTGCTGGAAATCAGATGGGGTGAGCTAGGAAGGAACAGACCCATCTTGAACTCAAGAACATGGAGGCCAGGTTCCTGAGCCCTCCTTGAACCATTAGACAAATATATTGATGGCCTCTCAGTAGCTCAGCCTGGAGGGGGAGAAGGGGTGTTTTAGTTTGCTGGTTGCTGGAATGCAATATACCAGAAATGGAATGGCTTTTTAAAAGGGGAATTTAATAAGTTCCAAGTTTACCATTCTAAGCCCATGAAAATGTCCCAATTAAAGCAAGTCTATAAAAATGTCCAAATTAAGGCACCATCAAAAGGTTACCTTCACTCAAGAAAGGCCAATAAAGTTCAAGGTTTCTCTCTCAACTGGGAAGGCGCATGGCAAACATGGCGACATCTACTAGTTTCCTCTCCAAGCCTCTTGCTTCACGAAGCTCCCCAGAAGCGTTCTCCAAAGGTTGCTGGCTGGTGGACTTTATGGTTCTCTCATCTTTCTGTCATAGTTCTGTGGCTCTCTCCTCATTTTCAAAAAAGCTCTCTCCAGAAATGTCTCCTCTTTTATAGGATCCCAGTAAACTAATCAAAACCCATGTAGAATGGGTAGAGACACGTCTCCATCTATTCAAGTTTAATACCCACGATTGATTGAATCATATCTCCATGGAGATGACCTAATCAAGTTTCCGATCTATGGGACTGAATAGGGATTAGGAGAAATCATTGCTCCCACAAGATTGATTGGGATAAAACATGGCTTTTCTAGAGTACATAAATCCTTTCAAACTGGCACAGGGGGACAGGGTAATACATGATCTACAGTGACTTACAAACTAGTATTTTACCAGATGGGATTTGGGGGGGAGGAGTGGGGGAAAGAGAAGAAATCCTACCTGTCATCTCTACCGAAGCCCTTACTGTCCCTAAAAAAATCTCAGTAGCTGCCTCATTACCCCTGTCACCCCTGGGTTTGAGTTGCAGCTTTCTGAGAATGGCTGGGACCTTCTGGCATGAAGGCAGAAATGCATCTTTCCCATTCCTAAGTTTGCAATCACCTGGAGTGAGCTTCACTAGTGTAACACTCCTCCAAGGCCTCTCTCTTACCTTGTTAGTGAGTCTGGAAGGAAAAACTGGGCATGCACAGCTCTGCCCCTCCATTGCTTGGGATCTGGTGGCACATAGCAGGCTTGTGTTCTGCTCTCTTACGCCCATAGCGGAAGGCCATGGTAGCCCTGTGCTGCCTCTGCTCAGGTGGGAAATCTGGCTAATCCTGAGGTCTTGGAAATCCATTTCACCTGAGATATAAGCCATATCATCTGAGTTGTTGGTAATGAAGGCAGTATTTTGTTTCTCCATTTGCCTTATTCTTTTGCCTTATTTTTAATTGTTTCAGCGTCTGGGCAGGGAAGAGAGGTGTTGTGGATTGACCCTTCAAACCCCAGTATCTGCATTTACAAAGTGAGAATTTGCTCTATACCTGGCTGGGGCTGGGGCTGGGGGTGCAGCAAAGGAGTCCCAGTCCCAGTGGAATCTATTCTCTTGATGAATCGTAGAACCTTCTTCCAGGACTGGCCCTTTGATGCCTGCCCAGAGGCAGGAATGTGAATGAGATATTTCCTTGGGAGTAGCGACGGTCCCCACATAAACTCTAAGTTGGACAGACCTATCACAAGAACCCAATAAAATGGATAAAGGAGAAGCCAAGACTATTCGGCATCCTTTACACCGATTATTGAAGCCCACCACTCCACCTCATTTCCCTCATTCTTGGGCCTTGGTTTATTCTGCTGACTTTTGAATGAAAACCAAACACCAGGATGTGAAATATGGTGCAATTTATTGAGAAAAGAAAGTGCAGCATGCTCATCACCAAAGAGGGACCACAGCTCAGGGAATTCAGGGGACAGAGGTAAGTCAGGATATGATGCAGGGAGGGTACCTTGGAAACCAGCAGTCAGATTTTGACAATACCACCTTCCAGCCCTGACCCCACAGCATTGCAATCCTCAGGCAGAGCTGGGGCATGCCGGCTTTAGAACATCACCTCTCGGTGAGAGAGGAAGATGGTCCAGGGTGAGGACAGGCCAGACGGGGAAGATTGAGACTGGCTTGGGCTCTGGTGATACCGTTCAAGGTCAGGGCTCATCCAGGGGCATCAGCATCCCAGACTAGCAGCTGGATCCCCTGGCTCAGGAAGGTCTTGGAGATAGAGGATCCAGGAGTTCAGCCCCTTCTCTGGAGCAGTTGAGGAAAAGAGAGGTTGAGCGCGTGTGTTTGCAGATGCTGGGCAGAAAGTGAGAAATATGGAGCGGGGAACAAGTGGGCTGTAGATTTTGCCTGGAGGATCACTTGGAGCATTGCTGGCTTGAGCTGGTGGTCTGGGAGAAGCGAATGCTGGTGCTGCCTCCACTTGCAGACTTGTAGCCACCTCCTCCAGAAGTCTGGATGCCACCAGAGCTGGAGCCAATTCCACTCTGGCTCACGGAGCTGCTGCCTCCACTGCCAAGCCTACTGCTCCCACTGCTGCCACTCTGGTAACCTCCACTGCTGCCACTCTGGTAGCCCCCACTGCTGCCCCGGCCCCCGCTGGTGCTGCCACTGACCCCTCCGTAGCCTCTGTTGCCGCCTCTGCTGCTGCTGCTGCTGCTGCTGCTGCCACCAACTCCTCCAAAGCCTCCACGGCTGCCACCAGAGCTGCTGCTTGTGCTGGTGACATTGCTGACCACCGCTGCAGAGACAGGCACTCAGTTCAGGCTAAGGTCGAGGAAGCTGGAGACCTCGATCCCCATCCCGACTCTACCCTAATTGCATAACTTAAAGAAAGATGCCCAACTTATCTAAGACCTCAATTTGGAAACATTGAGAATGAGCCTGGCCCTCTGGGGTCTTTTCCCGAAAAGAAAAGCCAGAAGCACCCACAGAAATTTCTGGTTCTTTTCAAACTAGGAACTCTCAAGACCAGCGGGGTTTTAGCTTTGGGCATAGAGGTTGCCAGCTTATGCTGGGGTCAGGGAGTGTGGCCATGGCCTGAGAACCTAGGCACTATCTGCTGACCTGACCTCCTGTGGATGGGTCAGGCCCTCCTGCCAGAAGGTCAGAAAACCTTCAACCCAGAAAGAAGGTTTTTGAATGGACTACTTACAAATGCTTACAGCACTCTGACACTCTCCAGACATCCTAAAAAGAAAGAGAGGTGAATTATTTCTGCAATGAGTCAATAGCCAAAGAGCTGAGGGAACATAACTTTGGGAGCAATCTTCCCATTTGCCCTAGTAGGGGTCAAGCTCCTGGAGAAAGAAAGGCAATTCCAAGTCTGTTTCCATGGCCAGATCTCCCCAGGAAAGGGGGCTGCTGCAGCGGTTAAGATTTCCAGCCCTCCACCAAGCACACTCCATCTCTCTATCTTCCTACCCTCTTTCCCTTAGCTCTGAAGACCTTCCACTCTGGGCAAGCCACTCCATCTACCAACCACTACTTGAGAGCCCATCCTCATTTCGCATCACGTGCTGAGATCAGCTTTGCCCCTTAGAATGCCCTGACCCTCCTTCTCTACTCAGCCCTGGATTTTTTTGTTCCCAACCTTCCTGTTCAATAAAGAGGAAACCCCACCCAATGAGCCCTCCCAGGCTGGTGGTGATAGGGGTTGTTACAGGTGGGTATAACATGAAAGGGGCTGACATTCAACACATGATTTTGAAAATGTCCTACACAGGCTGCCCAGCTTCCTGTGCCTTTTTCTTGTGCATGGAACAGACGAGTTCATACATCCCAGTGTGGGTGGAATGTGTCTGTGCACCTCACCAGTGTAAGTGCCCCCGGCATTGAGCACTCCCTCCTCATCACGTCTCTCAGTTCACTTAGCCTCATCTTTCCAAAGAAATGCACTAAAATCCCTTAAATTTTCTTCTCATACTTGGGTTCTGTTTCTTCTACCTGATTGGGAGGTGCCTGAGGCTAAAGGCTGAGAACACAGAATGTGTTGAAAGGTCTTCCAATTCTTGACACTTCTTTGGCATTCGACACTAAGTTTTTACCTGCTGCTTGATATTGTGTTATCTTTCAAGAGTGTGTTGGTATCAGCCACCTCCCCAGATGAATTCATCCTCGGGGGGTAGGGGGGCAGGATTCTGTACTGAGCTGTCCAATATGGTAGCCACTAGCCACATGAAACTATTTAAGTTAAATGAAATTAAATTTAAAACTCAATTCTTCCCACACACTGACCCATCTCAAATTCCAAAGTTTGGCAAACAGCTACCATATTGGATGGCACAGATACAGAACATTTTCATTGTCTCAGAAAGTTCCAGTGGACAGCAAGATTTATAACTTTTGTCATAGACCCAAAACACTTTCCTAGCATGTAATAGAAGCATGTGATTCAATATTATGTCAAAGATAAAGATGTGAAGTGGATGATCTAGTTGGCAAAAAATAGTGGGGCTTGAATCCTTAACTCTGTTTTCAGGAGAATCCTTTGTCTGAGTTGTTCTTTCCTTGTTTTCTTGCTTATCATTATCAAAAATTACTCTAAAATCATATCTGGAGAATGCTGAGCCTACTGTCCCTCACCTGCACTCCTCGCCCTCCAGGAGCTTGCGGTAGGTGGCGATCTCCACGTCCAGGGCCAGCTTCACGTTCATCAGGTCCTGGTAGTCCCGCAGCAGCTTGGCCAGGTCGTCCTTGGCCTTCTGCAGGGCGGCCTCCAGCCCCTGCAGTTTGGTCTGGGCATCCTTGACGGCCATCTCCCCACGCTGCTCGGCTTCCG
>PVIY010057295.1:0-12947 GCA_004026745.1 Myrmecophaga tridactyla
GGAAGAAATGCAGAGAAAGAAATAAAGGATATCAGTAAAACAATGAATAAACATTATGAGACTTTCAATAAAGCAATAGAGATTTTAAAAAGGAACCCAACATAACTATTGGAGTTGAAGATCACAATAACTGATGTGAAAAATTCTCAGGAAGGTTTCAATAGCAGATTGGAGCTGGCAGAAGAAAGAATCAGTAGACTCATAAGCAAAACTATTGAAATGAGTCAGGTTGAGATGCAGAAATAAAAAGTTAGAAAAAAATGAAAACAGCCCAAGAGATCTGTGATACACCAAAAGCATACCAATAAAAGTATCATGGGAGCTGCAGAGGGAGAAAAAGAAGAAGAAACAACCTTCAAAGAAGTGATGATAGAATACTTTCCAAACTTAGCAAAAGATATGAATGTGTACATCCAGAAGTCCCATAGAACATCAAACAGCATAAACTTGATAAAATTTACATTCTGTCACATATTGATTGAAGTATCAAATGCAAAGAAAAGGAAAGAGTTCTAAAAGCGACAAGAGAAAAATAATGTGTTATGTATAGGGAGTACCAATTAGATTAGGTGTGAATTTCTCATCAGAAACTGTGTAGGCAAGAAGCAGAGGATTAAAATACTTAAAGTGGGGTAGGCCACAGTGGCTCAGCAGGCAGAATTCCACCTGCCATGCCAGAGACATGCAAAAAAAAAAAATACTTAAAGTGATGAAAGATAGTAATTGCCAACTAAGAATCTTATATCTGGCAAGACTTTTAAAAATGAGGAACAGTTTAAGACATTCCTGGATACACAAATGCTGAGGGATTTCATTACCTCTAAATCTGCTCTACAAGCAATGCTAAAGGAAGTTCTTCTAACTGAAAAGAAAGGACACTAGACAATGATTGAAAGTAGCATAAATAATTAAAGTCCTCTGGTAAATATAACTATATGAGTAATTATAATTGCCAGTACTATTGTATGTTTTGGTATGTAACACCATTTCTTACTTTCTACAGTTGAATCATAGTCCCAAGTAATTCAATTTTGAATTTTTTTTTTGGTTTCAGTTTTTAACTTTATTACCTTTTCTATTCAAATCTCTCAGATTGCTTAAATACATACATAGTATATAATCAAATGTGGCACTCTTCTTTGGCAACAACAGGGCAACGTATTTCATAGGAATATCATGTTTCTTCATTCAATTTTGCCCTCGCTAATCCAGGAGGGTTTCCTATCTCATATGTGGCTGCTGTTGCACTCCAAGTATTTGAAATATTTTGATCAGTTACCAGTTTTCTGTAAACTGCTTTTACAGTGGGTAATTTACAGATGTTACCCAGACATGCAAACTGTCAAAACTCTATATTTTATGCATGATTTTTCTGTAAACCTGTAACTTCTCAGATTAAAAAAGTTTGCATATTCCACTTAATTTTGGTCACAGAAATTTGTTTTATTAATTAAACATACACTCAAAAATTAGAGTTATTTTCTGTGAGATTCTGTAGCACTTTATAATTGGAGCCACTGAAAACAGCTCAGTTGGTGAACTATATCATTAGTTAATAATTGCAAGAATATTATGGGCTGAGAGTTTGAAAACATTTATTAAGCATGGAAATTCCCATTTGGTTTCACTGACTTTAATATCTAGTCATAATAAGTCCTGTGCTTTTAAAAGAAAGCTCTAAAATATTTGTAAAATTAGCTCAATAAGAATATTTTAAGGTCAGATGAATCTAATTTCTTTCTTATCTATGAAAAATAAAGCCAAATAAAATTAAATCAGGTGCCCTGAATTCCTTTAAGGTAGTTTCTGAACTGGCATTTAATAGCATCAAAAGTTCAATCACAGGGAGAAGTGTTTATTTTGGTAAGATCATCCATCACCTTGTCAGCTGAATGCAAAGTAGATATTTCGCTTCTATTTCAGATGTCATTAGAACAGTTTTTACTCTCACGAGCTTGTAACCTATGTATCTTGTTGAGAGAGAAAACCCAATTTTTGAAGACCTTTCTTTTGCCACCCCTAACTATGCATTTAATACAGTTTACATTTTTTGCAGTCTAATCCTATTTTGGGGGGGGCAGGGTGGGTGCATGGTCTGGGAATTGAACCTGGGTCTCCCACATGGAAGGTGAGCATTCTACCACTAAACCACCCATGCACCCCTTCTAATCTACTTTTATACTATGAACATTGTGTTTTTTTCCTCAGTCTTTTTTTGTGCATAAGTACTATATGATATTTATGGATAAAATGGAAATATAAATTCAATTGCAAGCACAATTACTATCTATTTAGTAATATCTCTCAAAATGCACTAACAGCCAAAAAGTGCTGTACAAGATAACTCAACTCATATAAAGTAAATTTTTCATATTCAGAGATTGATATCATCACGAATGAAGATGAAGAGAAGAGAAAGACATGGAGAGGAAGAAGAAGGGGAGCAGGGGATAGGGAAGAAGAGGACAAATAATAAATGTCCTTGCATAGGCAGCAGCACCAGAGAGTTAACCAAGGAAGTACTTTTTGAAGCGTGGTGGAAGACCTGAATCAGCGATAGCTTGTAATAGTGAGGCTACCTGAACACCCAATTTCTGCTAAATCAAATTCCCTTGGCATGGGTCTCAAGGATCTGTATTCTTAATAAGCGCCAAAGTTGAATCTTGTGCCCACCGAAATTTGAAATCTACTGAATTTAACTGTAAACTTAATTGAAAATTCTAAACCATGACCTGATTTTTTAAAAATCTTATTTTCTTAGAATGATGTATTAAGATTTGTCCTCAAGCATTGAGGAGAATGTAAATACACAGAGCACTCTAAGAAAATAAATTCTATGGAGCCCACACTGGAAAGCAGAAGTTAATGAAGACTTATTCACTGTTTTGGGGAGGAGTATCCTTATAATGGGAAGGGAGAATTTTGGGGAATGACTATTTACCTAGAAGGTTATTTTTTTTTCGAGAAAATATCCTAAGTGGTGAATGTTATTAATGTCTAAGTAACAAAATAATTAAGCTTGCCTAGGTATTGTACCTCTCTCAATTGCTAAAGAATGGAAATTATTTTTAGAATTTGAATACAAAATGCTACTTTCTATGACAGCATATTTCACTACAGATTGATTGATGTTGGAGTATATTTGCCCAGAAAAATGTTCTAGATGCAATCTAAATAATAATAATAATGGTGGCTGATTATGTGTAATAGTGATTTTTCTTAAATGAAAAAAATGCATTTGGGCATTCTTAATTATGACTTTTGAATTATAAACCTATTTCTCTACTTAGATAATTTAAATAATTCTCACATAGGAAAAAAAACCTAGTGTAAAAACGCAAAAAATGAACTCATAGTCCCAAAGGTCAAATAATAATTTTGTTACTTCCTTTATTTAAAAAATTACCAATACCAGCATTTAAAATAACTGATTATTTAAGGGAAAAAAAAAGACATTCTCTATGAAACTCTTTTTGACATATGCATTTTAATCTGTGTTAAAATACATTGGTTTCTGCCTCTTTTCCATCCAGTGTTTGAAGTTGAATTGCAATACAAGCATCTTATGCAAATCAGGACAATTCTTTCCAAGGAACTGAAAATATAATGTCAAAGAATACATATTTTAGCATACATTATTTAGTGAAAAGTTTATTTTAATTTTTCTGTAAAAGTGCTCTAAGCTTTGGAAAGATAATGTTGTGGGTCCCTGGTTATATCATATGGCTAACACTTTTTAATTCTTCATGGATAGTCCAATGATATTGTGCTGATTTGAAATGATGTACGTACCCTAGAAAAGCCTTTTTTTAATCCTAATCCCATTTTGTAAGGGCAGCCGTTTCTTCTAATCCCTATTCAGTGTTGTATGTTTGAAACTGTAATTAGATCATCTTCCTGGAGATGTGATTTGATCAAGAGTGGTTGTTAAGCTGGATTAGGTAAAGACATATCTCCACCCATTTGGGTGGGTCTTGATTAGTTCTGAAGTTCTATAAAAGAGGAAACATTTTGGAAAATGGGAGATTCAGAGAGAGCAGAGCAGAACGACATAGCCATGAGAAGCAGAGTCCACCAGCCAGTGACCTTTGGAGATGAAGAAGGAACATGCCTCCTGGGGAGCTTCCTGAAATGGGAAGCCAGGAGAAGAAGCTAGCAGATGATGCCGTGTTTGCCATGTGCCCTTCCAGATGAGAGAGAAACCCTGACCCTATTCACCATGTGCCTTTCCAGATGAGAGCAAAACAATGACTGTGTTCGCCATGTGCCTTCTCACTTGAGAGAGAAACCCTGAACTTCATCAGCCTTCTTGAACCAAGGTATCTTTCCCTGGATGCCTTAGATTGGACATTTCTATAGACTTGTTTTAATCGGAACATTTTAAATGTTTTAAATTGAGACATTTTAATCGGCCTTAGAACTGTAAACTAGCAACTTATTAAATTCCCCTTCTTAAAAATCATTCTGTTTCTGATATATTGCATTCTGGCATCTAGCAAACTAGAACACCACTACTCTACATTAATAAGTTAATACCTATTTCTACTTGTATTCTTTTAAACTACATTCTTTGATTTCTATAATATTTGGAATAAGAATATTTTAATATCTAGGCATTTGCATTTTCTGTATATTGGAAACATTTCATTTTCTACATTTATACACAAACACACAAAAGCACCAAAATTTATACAAGTTTATATATGACATAAACCATACAGAGTCATGAATAGGATTGGTATTTCATGTTTTGTTTTTGTTGTTGTTGTTTCTTAAAGTATTGGATCATTCCATCATGCCAAATCAATTATTTTTTTCCAACGGATATAGAGCATCAAAGTGAATCCCTCAATATGGTACTTTTCTGGGTGCAATGGGAGAAATGTGACAATTATATAAAAATTTATGTATATGCACATCCATATATATGGACCACAACTGATATATTATTTAATATATGAATAACTGAACAAGTTAGTGAATATTTGATTTAATGGGGGTGGGGGTGATCATTTCTAGTTGTTTTAGATTTTTAAAAGGTCATAATGGAGAAATTAGAATTTTTTTATCAGGGACTTTTTGGATGATGGGACTTGAATAGGTGCGTAGAGGGAGAGGTCATTTCATGTGGGGGAAGGTAGTGATTAGAGACACAAGTAGTTAGTGATGCATAAAGTATTCTTAGGAATCACTGAATCAATTTTGCAGATTAACTGGTTGTTGCAAAGCCTCATGTGAGTAGTGGTAGATGCAGATGGGACCCAATTATGAAAAGCCTTAAGCTCCAGGATAAGAGACTGTGGACAGCAGAGAGCTGATGAATAGAGGTACTACTGAAATATTTACATTACTAAAAACGCTTGAGGATAGCTTAACCTATCTTTGATCTTCTTTTGAACTAACTTTCTAAAAAGAAAATCTCCTTTCCTAATAGTGTGTTTAAGAGTTTTAATTCTTTTTATGTTAGATGAGTATATTAATTGACAATGGTTATAGAAGAATTTTAAGTGCTTAAAAATACTTTACAGATAATATAATAAATAACTCTCAGAGTTATTTGTATACTGTTTCTTCCCAATGTGGCCAACCCCTGTGAAAATGACTGTACATATCAGTGGACTGAGTAAAATGTGGAGGCTTATTCTCATCACAATGAGTCACTTAATAGGTGCTTAGTTGTGAATGTTATTCCCCCCAAGCAATGTATAAAATCTGATGCTTCAAGGTCTTTGAGAATTGAGCCCAGAGAATCTAAATGTTCTTAGAGTCCTCATTACAGCACCCTACTTTTCTACCCACTGGGCTAAATTGAGCTTGGTAGTGTCAGCTGAATACCTGAAGTAGTCATGATAACAAACTGGCTTCCCAAAGTAACAGTTATCGACATAGTATCACCTGTAGCAGGTGTCCTAGCTTATCTTAATGGTAGACATGCAGGAATCAGACGGTGACAAGAATTTAATTGGCTATGAGTAATTGAGTTATTTATTTCGCATCAGTTAGCCAATGCTTCTGGGGCCTTTGTTCAGATGATTTAAGTATTCAATACAGAGTTTATGTTAGAGTTTAGATTGCAGTTCTTACTTTTTTCCTTTATTTATGGTACTCACAGCTAAATACTGAATCGTAGGCGAAGGGACTCATTTAATTTTGAATACTTTTTTAAGTTACCTATGTGGACTCGACTTGTCTAATATCTGAAAAAAGCCAAAAAGTAGTATTCTGGGTTTTTTATTTGGGGGGGGGGGTTAGATTAGGTAGGCGATCCTTCTCATCAACCTTCCAAAAAGAAATTTTATTTTCTTAATATAGTTTTTGTTAATCCAGAATTGCTACCAGCAGTCAACATTCAATTTCGAAGATACTCATATAAGTTTGATTTAATTATTATATACCCCCACATGCACATACTCACACAGACATATAGTTCCTGTTTAATATAATAGTTCTATGAAAATCTTCATGAATCATGATATTCATCAAAGAAAGAAATTAGCCTGGAACATAGTTATATAAAAATTATACAAAGTGTATTTGCAATTCAGACTTATGCTAAATATTCACAGCCAAAAATTTTCAACATAATTTTTGATGTTTGATTGTTTCATATGTTTCCTCAAAAAAATGGAATAATTTGGTTGACATGTTATGTATGATATACTTTGAAAGACTTAAAATTTCAGAATAATGCACATGATTTTCATCATACTCAAATTTATTTATTTACTTACCAGACTGTTAAATTATCTTATATATTGTATTTTAGAGCAGTATTAAGTTTTTTATTTGCAAAGTGTTGTCCTCCTTAGGATGTAGAACATGTAAAATCTTTTGCACTTTCTCTGAAATAATAAACCAAATGACATAGTTATAGGCTATAAAAATATTTTGTACACAAAACACTTTTGAAAAGAATATGAGAAGTTAAAACAGTATTTTGATATTGCAGTCACCTAATAAATTAAAGAAACTGTTAGAATATGATTTATCTAGGATACTTCAGATTCCTTTTCTGTGTGTTGGAGCATATGCATTTTTGGTCTTAACTGGTTTTGATAAAACTGTGTATCTTCAAAGATAGTCTTTCATAGTGTGGGCAGATATGGTGAAGGAGTCTTCCAACATTCTTTCTTCTGTTGTTAGCTTTGAAAGATCCCAAAGAATTCAAAAGAGAATCAATTCCTGGAGAAAGAGAGGAATCAGGCTGAAGATCAAACAAAACTAAATATAGTGGCAAAAGCTTGAAAGTACAAAAATTAGTTGATATTAGATGTGAGGGAAATAATCTTATTTCATTGATTTTCTATTAGCAAACTAATTAAAGTGGCTTTGAATAACTAATATAAGCACTCATTAAGATACTGAAATATATTGAATCAGAAATAAACCTACTAGAAATACGTAGTTTGGAACAAGTAGCCAATGCTCACTGGAATAAAAGTTACGATTATTGTGAAAATGATTAAGAATCTGTTCTGAGTTATGACAGCACATAACTGTGCTGTTACATGGAGAGTTATTAGAAAACATAACAGAATATTAATATCTAAGTATATAAAATTGACTTATAATTAGCTTCACAGGAGTGCAAAAATAATTCCTGCAGTATTAATGACAACCAGATGAAAGAGGAAGCCTTTTTTCTCCTTGCTCTAATTAGTTTGGTTTACAAATTCCTATTTCTGAAACAAATATATTGTTTATTTTCCTCTAAATGCCTGTGGCTCCCAACCTTTTCTACTGCATGGCAGGATTGATTTTCTTCACCATACTTTTCCTTAAAGATTTTGATAGAATCACAGAAGTTATAACTAACGAGAAAAACAAAACAACAGAGCCAACCTAAGTAAACGTGCGAATTAGGAAATGTTGGAATTAAGTGTTCCCTTTATTCCCTTTAATGGTGTGTCCTAATGCCTTCAGATGTCAGGAGTCTTGGGGCCACCCTGACTGCATCAGCACCGTGTGTTCCACGCTCCAGCCTGCCCACCTCACCTTCGGCCTGGGCTGTGGCTCCCTATGACTTTTTGCCCCATCTAAACGCAGCTCTGTTGGACTCCAATCCATTATGTCTCTCCACATTTCTTGGAGGTAACTTGCTATTCTATCTGAATTTACTAATCGCTATTCTCCTGTTTGAAAAATATGTACAGAAAATGTCCTAACTCAAACAGGTTTGGTTAGATGACTCTTAGCTTTTATCTTCTCCCAATATCTTCAGTCATATATACTCGTCTTTCTTACCTGTCCTCACTTCTAGTTTAAAATATCTGGATGTAAGAACATCTGTTTTATTCATCTCTGTATTCTTCAGACACAAATACAGCACCATAATCACATGCTTGGTCACTGTCGGCACTTAATAAATATTTAAGTGAATAAGTAGAAGAAAATCCTAAATTATATAATTTAATATAAATGTCAGAAATCCCAGGTTTATTTAATCAATTCTTAGGTAATGAACGGTGAGAGGTACTTATTTTTGGTTTGTCTTTACATGTATAAAATTTGTGACTCTTTATTTCACATTTCTTCCTTTAAAGCATTATTTTTATTCTTCTACCAGTTCCCCCCCCCCTGCAGATTTATATACATCTTTCCAGCTGGTACCTATGTACTATACAAAAAGCCTAAATGTTTAATGTAGTGTGCTACTAGAAGGCAGAAAAATAGTACTTTTAAATTAAAGCTCTTCAAGCTATTATGTACAGAACATATCTAGTGAAACAATGAAACACTCAAATAATGCCCCTGGAAAATGGTCTACTAACAACCCTTAAGGTTGTTGTAAGGTTTAATAAAAATGTTTGTAAAGTACCCGGTATAGTGTCTAATGCCCATGGTAAGCTCTCAATAAATTGTAGCTTTGAGTGTACTTCATGCTGATTTTCAAGCCAAATGCATTTGTGAGTAGTAGAGGGTCAATTAAGAAGAATAGTTATAGTGCATGTAGGAAAGCTGCATGGTAGAAATTTGACAGGAAAAAAACATCAGCAGACTGATTTCACCATTTGTTTTTCCATCTACCTCATTACTCTGAAATAAATGTGCCTTTAGTTAAAATGTTTAGTCCCGTAGTTTGCATCGTTTTAGATACATAAGACTGAGAAATACACCTTTGACTGCGGGTGGACGGAGGTAGAAAAGAAAGTGAGACACTGGGTGACATTTTTTAAGCTATGAAGGCTCTAAGAATAAAGTATCAATCTATTCTTATACCTGGGAATAATTCCTCATTTGCAATTTCAGTCATTAGCTGAGGGGCTTGCAGACCACAGGTTTTTTAGAGAATGAATAAAAACCACATGCCTAGTTCTCTGTGCCCTCAGCCTTCTCCATCCCCACGCTTTACTTGGAGTATGAGTATGCCTGTAAGTCAATAGGGATCTTGATTGATCACCCACTTCCATTAATGAGGATAAAAGGAGCCCATGACTGCTGAGCAGCCAGCACTCTGCATGGAACATAGTAGATACTCAAGTCCTTCCTCTATTCTTTGCTCTTCCCTTTCCAAGCCTTCATCTAGATTGTTGTGAAGTGTTAAAACACAACTGGAGAAATGAAACAGCTTTGTTTGGTAGGAAATACTAAGAGGGAAAAATCTTGATGTAGATTCAGTGTGGCTTAACCAGGATGAAGTCTTTATTGGAAAAGACTTTCATTCCTGGCTCTGCCCGCACTAGCTGTATAATCATGAGGCCTGAAAACTCTGGGTCTCATTTTCTTCTCATAAAATGAAGGTTTAATTATTTATCACTTGCAGCTCTCTAATTATCTAATTATCCAAAATGAACTATCAAGGCCCCTTATCCTCAGGCGGATAAACCAAAAGAAATGTTATTATATTTGCCAATATAAAAATTTTAAATGCAAAAAATTCAAGGACAAGGAAGCATCTCCATTCTTTATTTAATCGTTTGGATTTTCTCCTTCAAATCCTTAAAGAAAATCGGCTCTGTGAGGAAAGATAAATTTCAAAGAAATGTTCAATATTTCTATAAAAGTTTGAAAAGTACGTTTTAATATATAAAACACTTGAATTTAAAGGACTGTACACAACAGTTACTTCTTTATCTTGAAATTTCACAGCTGTCATCTGTTGCAATAATGATTGTTAAATGAGTGGAATATTGTTTGTTCCACTAAGGAAATTATCCAGCTTTCAGTTTATGGATACCTCTGTATCTGAAGATGTATCTGATATATCTTATCTTTATAGCCAAAGGTAATGCCACTTGGCTATCTTCATTTGTAACTAGCTGCTTATTGCAGGTTAGATGGATTCTGTATCACACTCACTCCTTTTTAATCTGCTATAATTTGGCTTTTACTCTTATCATTCCATTAAAACTACTCATTCCTATTGTAATGATCTCTAATTGCCTGGATGTTTCTCATTTCTTTTCAATCTCCCTGCACCATTTGGCCTTTTCTATGGTCCTTTTCCACTATACACACTCCCTTTAACTTCCCTGTACTACCCTACATTCTCTTACCGTTCCATGTCCCTTTATTAGTCTGCCTCCCTTCTCCTGTGTGCTGTTAGATTGCATCTTTAAATTGCTGCTCTCTGTATAATTCTCCTTCTTGGTGTATTCATCCACTCCCAAAAATTGACTTTAGTTAGTTGCTCTAGGGATATAACTCCTAAATCACTATATGTGGTGCTCATATCTCCCATATATCCTACTGCTGCTGGCATTTCTGCCAGGAGGTTACACGGGGTATCACAAAGTGCAAATATCAAAGGTAAAAGTGTTTCCCCATGAAAATTTATTGCTCCTCCCTTTCTTATTCCTATTAAAAGACATCAAGTTTTAAATTACAAAGCAAGCCTTCACTTTCTCATCTCCTTTTGCTTCTTAATTGCCTTCTCATAAGGAATTTCCTTCCATGATTATTTGCAAACTCATTGCTTCTTTTTTACTTCCATTACCACCAACCTAGTGCCAGCTTTTATTGCTTTTAACCTAAGCTATTGTAATAGCCATATCATTACTGTCTATGTCATATTTTTTCCTATCCCAAATTATCCTACTTCTCTGCCTGTCTAGCCTTATTAAATATCGCCATTGATTATATCATTCTCCATCAAAGTAGCTTCCATTGTCTTCCTCATTGACCAGAAACTCAAGGTCCTACACAGAAAGCCTCTTATCTGCCTTATATTCATTACTCCCTTTCATATTATCTGTATTTAGTCCAATTACTGTAATCACAGCTATCGATAACCATTGCTCATATTTTCTCTCTTCATAACTCTTCCTCCCCATTGTAAGAGTTTATTAAAAATAACTTCCCCTCTCCATTTCTCCCGTCTTATTTCTATCCCTTCCTTCTTTCCTTTCCCCCACTCTCTTCTTTGTATTTTTCAATCATCTATCCTTCCTTTTATTTATTCATTCATCCACTTATTTGAGAGAAAATATTTGAGCAGCCTTTGTGTGCCTTTTCATAGGTCTTGAAACTGGGAATAGAATCTTAGAGCAAAGCAAAGACCATGCTGTATTGCCTGTTATGATCTAGACAAAGAGATAGTTCATCCTCAGATAGTCACATACCACTGTGGTCAGTACTATGAAGATGAAGTGCAGAAAAGAGTGTCGAGCTCTCCTTTATAGGCCCACTCTGTTGTTCCAGGCTCCCTTTGAACACCGCCTTCTTCTCGAAGCCTTTTCCAGTCATGCAGACAAGATACAAATTTTATTCCTCAGCAAGAATATATACCTGAGGAAAGCAGGACTTTTGCCAGTTTTTAATTGCTATATCAAACCAGCTGTTTTAGTTTGTAAGCTGCCAGAATGCAATATACCAGAAATGAACGGCCTTTAAGAAAGGAATTTATTAAGTTGCAAGTTTACGATTCTAAGGCTGTGAAAATGCCCAAGTTAAGGTATCCAGAGAAAAATACCTTAACTCCAAAGAAAAGGCCAGTGAAGTTCAAGGTTTCTCTCTCAGCTGGGAGGGCACATGGCAACATCTGCAAGCTTTTGCCCCTCATTTCATAAGGCTTCCCTGAGAGCATTTTCCTTCTGCATCTCTGAAGGTCTCTGGCTGTGTGAGCTCTGTTGGCTCTAAAGCTTTTTCCAAAATGGTTCCCTCTTAAAGGGCTCCAGGAAGCAACCCCACCTTGAATGGGTGGAGACACTTCTCCATGGAAACCATCTAATCAAAAGTTACCACCCACAATTGGGTGAGTCACATCTCCATGGAAACAATGAAAAAGATCCTACCCAGTAATATCGAATGAGGATTAAAGAACATGACTTTTCTGGGGTACTTGACAGTTGCAAACCAGCACACCAGCCTAAGAAAAGTTCATAGTGAGTGTTCTATTAATATTATTTCAAATGAATGAATGATTGAAGCTTCTAGTTCTTTGCTTTTACCTGGTCTTGTAGCACTTATCTCTAAGTTCCTTACTATATGTTTATTTGTATATTTATTTTATCCTTCCTTAAGTCTGTTAGCACTAAAAAATCAGAGACAACATTTTCCATATTTTTCTATATTGCAATGGTTAGCCTGGTATACAGTACTCTCAAATATGTATTGAATTAAATAAGCAGTATGCATTTAAAGCTATCTTTGCCTGTTCATTAGTATAATTATGACTTAGTGTAAGTAATGATGCTGTGATTATGTATTGACAGTGGTTTCCATTTGCCCCTTGACAATATAGTTTTCGGTAGACATGAGTCGATGATCTCACCTGTTTATTACTCGTTAAAAAAATTATGTAAGTTTTGAGTGAAATGCACCATGTATACAATCTGTTATTATTTTAAAATTCTTTACAAAATCTAGTATAGTGTTTTAGAATTTGAAGGGATTTGGAATTTTGTTAATTTTAATAAATTCTAATGACAGCCAATCTACATTGTTTTACTTAAATTATTGTTGCATTAGTGAAGTGATTTATATAACTTTCTGAGATGTCTTTTATT
>PVIY010057296.1:0-12945 GCA_004026745.1 Myrmecophaga tridactyla
CCTTCCTTCCTTCCTTCATTGATTTGACTTATTTACTTCTTTCATTATTTTTTCCTATGTATATCAAATTGCCAGCACTGTTTTTGTAAAGGTTATCTTTACTTCATTTAATTGCTTTTCCATTTTTGTTTAAAATGAATTAGAAATATTTGTGTGGTTTTGTTTCTAGATAATTTATTCGATCTATTGATACTTGCCTTTCTCTTCACCAACATAGTCTTGATTATTCTAGCTATAAAATAGGCCTCAGTTAGACAGAATGATTCCTCAAATTTATTCTTCTTTTACAAAATGATTTTTAACTATTTTGATTCCTTTGCTTTTCTATATAAATTGTATAATAAGGTTGGGTATATACACAAAATAATGCTGAGTACTGGTAGGAATTACATTTAACCTTTATAACATTTTTACATTTTTGAGTCTTCTGATCCATGAACACAACATTATTCTATATTGTATTTACATATTATATGATTTCATTTGTGGGCACTGTGTAGTTTCAACATACGAGTCTTCCACATATTTTGTTATCTTTTTGACTCATTACAAGTAGTATTGCATTTTTATTTTATTGTGCATGTATTAATTGTTGATACGTAGAAATACAGTTGATTTTGTATGTTTATTTTGTGTGCAGCAAACTTCAGGAACTTATTTATTAGTTCTGTAACTGAGAAATTAGGGTTTAAGGGATTACTATGCTTGCCAAATCATAAAGATATTCCTTTTTCTTCCTGGTATATTGGAGTACACAGAGGGACATACCTGAAATCTTTGAACTGTAATCCAGCTTCCTTGATCTCTGATAATGGTTGTGTAGCTATCTTCTTGTAATCTTGTGATTGTAAAAACCCGTGACTAACCTTCACTTATGCCTATTTATCCAGTTTTTCAACTTTAGAGTCTTGTGATCACTAAAGACTATCCTAATGCTTATTATCAAAGGGTCTTTATTCAACTGGAAGTAAACCACACCAAGCCCAAAGTTATTTTAATAACAAAACTGTTCTCTAACCAAAACGTGACTGCCTGGCATGTGCAGCAGCTTATGCTTTTACTTAAGAGTTACCTATAACTTATTATAATACTAAAAATCACACCCATCACCATATTAAGGCTACCATTTTCACATATAAACAGTCTGTGAGTAAGCATGTAATCAATCTGCACATACTCAATAATTAGTTCACTTCTAATTATATTATCTAGAATCATTGTCCTCATTGTCCTAAAACCTACCCATCTATTAATGCTATAAAACTATCAGAATTACTATAGTTTGAGGGCATGGATTTTTAGGCCTGCAAGCCATCTGATCTTTTGTTTCATGCCTAGCAATAAATGTTTTCTTTCTTTGAAGCACAGTGTCTCAGGAATTGGTCATTTCAGCACAGTGGGCAAAATAATCTACAATCTTCATCCATTTACAGTTCCTGGAATTTTCTACATAAATCGGGTTTTAATGTAGTGTCAGCATAAAAGAAAACCTATGCACAAGAATGCTACAAGTATGTGAAGCCACTTGGGGCCCTCTAAATAGAGAATTTTATCTCATCAATGGGAATCAGATGTTGGACATGGTTTCAGGGTCTATGGAAAGCACATCAGCTCTTAATGGCTAAAACTTATTTATTTGTACTATTTTTAAAGCACTTTTACATGTCAAAACTTGAATTTGGCACCAGTAAGCTTTGCTAATGGACAAAAGTGGTGATGAAGAGGTAAATAACAAAAGAGAACCACTAGATAGAGGCCATACTTGGTGCATTTATCTATCAGAGGCTATGAATTGTACTTCAGAATTGAATATGCACCTCTAACATTATAGGGTGATACAGTGCTCCTGAGATCCTGATTGGTCATTTCAGCACAGTGGGCAAAATAATCTACAATCTTCATCCATTTACAGTTCTTGGAATTTTCTCCATAAATTGACTTGCACCTAAGCTGGAAATACTCAATACTAAAACAATCAATAGAGCTCTTATGATGGTCTGACACACTGATCACAGCACACCATGAGGGGCTTGAGGCTCTTGGGGGCCCATACATCTTATGTTGAATCTAACACAAATGTTTTTTCTGGAAATTCACCGCTATCAGAAGGATACATTCACTCAGGGACAGTAGTGGGAGCACATGTCCACTGAAAAATCCTACTTTGCAACATACTCTTAAAGATGATGAAAAAATGTGCAATTATCTTGCAAAAGTTATTGAACAGATAAGACATAAAACATAAATTAGCCTGAAAAGGGTGTTTATCCTCAGTCAGGAAGAAGTTATTGAAATGAAGATTTCAACATAATCTAATTTAAATTAATTTTAATTTTATACCTTGGAAAAAACTATGGGCAACCTAAAATAGATCAATTCACCACTTAGAAGATTCCATTAATTTGCCACCAAAAATTATTTATTCTAGAAAAAAGTAATTTGAGACCTAGGGATCACTATTTTCTGAAAATACAATTGTGTAAAGGATTAAGAGTTGTTCAGGTCATCTTTTAATAAGATTCTATAATATTATATAATTTTGTTTAATACATTTTCTAAATTTGAAAATGAATGAAAAACAGTACATATTTATTTTGTACACACTAGTTTCTTTAATTTTTACATACATCAAGAATAAATATAATTATTCCATGACCTTAAATAAGGTTTGAAATTATTGTATAATAGACACTGGGAAAGAAGAATCAATTACAAGCTATCATTAATAAATAGACTTCATTGTTACAAGTTGTTGATGGTATTATAATTATGCACAAGTTGTGCCCTTTAAAATATGTATATATTTACTCTTTTTGGCTGGTGTGATGTGGCATGATGCATTTTTATTGAAGTTAAGTTACATACTATCAAATTCATATGTTTTAGAATATAATTTGAAGTGTCTTCATAATGCATGGCATGTTTTAATTACCAAAACAATTAACATATAGAACAGTTCAATCATCATAAAAAATTCCCTAGTGCCGGGTGGCTGCCATGGCTCAGCAGGCAGAGCTCCGACCTGCCGTGCTGGAGGTCTGGAGTTCGATCCCTGGTGCCTCCTGCCCATATGCAAATTAAAAAAAAAATCCCTAGTGCCACTTTTTGTCATCTCCTTTCCTACTCCCAGTAGTTATCAGTGAAACTGAAAACACAAGAGCAATAGAGAAGAATCAACAAAACTCCCAACTTGTCTTTGAAGATCAATAAGACTAATAAAACTTTAGCAAGGTTGACCAAGAAATGAAGTGGAATGAATATGATGAATGAAAATGGAGACATCACCACAGATCCTACACATATTAAAAATTAAATATATAAATATTACAATTTTTTTCATAAATATGAAAGCATAGATGAAATGGATAAATTCCTTGAGAGACATACTACAAAGCTAACTCCTTTGTGATAGTGAACCTGAAGGGATCTTTATTTTTTATTTATTAAGAATTCACAAGTAAAAAATTCTTACCACAAAAGGAAACCCCAGGCCTAGATGCTGTCACTGGAAAATTATACCAACATTCAATGAAAAAAAAACTACACAATAAAACAGAATAAAGGGGAAAACAATGTACTACATACTCGATGTAGAAGCATCTTTTAATGAAATCCAATATACATCCATGACATGAAAACAAAAATAAACATTCAGCCACTGAAAACTGAAGATAATTTCTTATAAAATGATAAGAGGCATCTAGAAAACAGTGTACATCTCACATCATACTTAATCATTATAAGAGGAATGCATCCCAAAACAAGGTAAGGATGCTTGCTTTCATCATACATATTTAAGACCAAATGGACCTCCCAGTCCATGAAATAAGGTGAGGAAAATTTAAAAAAAGCACAACTTATTTGTATCAAAGAAAAGTATATCTATTGGAAATGCACAGGTGGTTCAAGGTAGAATAGTCACCTTCCATGTGGGAGACCTGGGTTCAATTCCTGGACCATGAACTTAAAAAAAATGTATATCTATTGGAAGAAGACATGGTTGTTTATGTAGCTAAAGGATCCGCAAAAAACAAGAACTAATAACTGAATATAACAGTATCATAGTATTCAACATAAACATAGAATTCAATCATATTTCTGTATTCACAGTAAACAATTGTAAATTGAAATAAAAATGCAATAAAACCAAAATATCATGAAATATTTAGATATAAATGTAACAAAATATGTACAAGATCTGCATGTTGAAAATGGAAATATACTGATGAAAGATATCAAAGGAATTAAATGGAGAGCTTTATCGTGTTCCTGGGTTGGAATATGAAGTGATGTGAGAAGTGAACCTGATTGATAAATTCAAATCAATCCTGATCAAATCATCCTACTGATGAAACCAATGAGCTATTTCTAAAACTTAAAAGAAAGGGTAAATAATATTGAATAGTTCAAGCAATTTGGAAAAGAATAAAATTGGAGGACTCATGCACTATTTTTGGAAAAGAACAATAAGCTTGGAGGAATCATGCAATATGTTTTCCCTGTTATATGTGTATGCAAGCATTCAACAAGGTGAGATATAAATTATTCAAAATATAACAAACAAACACAAAAGAAAAAATAGTGTGGAGGGCCAGAAGCAATCAATCAGGCCCAAGCAGGAGCAATCAATCGGGCCCAAGCAGGGAAAGTCCCCACAACATTGGGGTGGAATGTCCCCAAGGGTTAAACAATAACCAATGTTAGGAAACTGAGAGAATGGGATGTGTTTTGGCAACAGCTAATGGCATTTTTCTGCTTCTACAATACACTCGCTTGCTAGCAACTGCAAAACCACAACATGATTTTAGCCTTTATAAGCACACCTTGAAAACCTCTGGGTGCTGCTCTCTGAATCTCCCTTCTTGGAGGTTTCTGAGGCAGTCACTGGCCAGCTAATAAAGACTCCCAATTGGCTTGAAGTTTTGAATTATGTGGTCTCTCTTTTGGTGTGCCCCACAACAATAGTAACAGAATTAGAAATGTAATTGCTACATAGAAAGATTAAGAATTTGTTTTTGCCAGAGAATAAAATTTCACATATAATTCTTCTCATTAATAATAGCAAGACTTTGGGGAGTTTCACATAACATGATGATAGCATTAACATGTTTTTAAATATGAAGACCTATAGTCTATTGGTATAATATCATTGCAAAGATGATGATTATTTTGATTGGAATTAATATTTCAAGTTATTGGTTCCTTAGCCAAAATGATTGTCCTGTACATTTTTTTTGTATACTGTATGGTGCGGGTCACATTTCATTCCTTTTCCATGTCAGTATCCCATGATTGCACCATTTTCTAGTTTGTTAGCTGCCAGAATACAATATACCAGAAACAGAATGGCTTTTAAAAAGAGGGATTTTATAAGTTGCTAGTTTACAGTTCTAAGGTTGAGAAAATGTCTCCGTTAAAACGAGTCTATAGAAATGTCCAATCAAAAGCATCCATCTGGAAAGATACCTTGGTTCAAGAAGGCCGATGAAGTTCAGGGTTTCTCTCCCAAGTGAGAAGGCACATGGTGAACACAGTCAGGGCTTCTCTCTCAGCTGGAAGGGCACATGGTGAACACAGCATCATCTGCTAGCTTTCTCTCCTGGCTTCCAGTTTCATGAAGCTCCCTGGGAGGCGTTTTCCTTCTTCATCTCCAAAGGTTGATGGCTAGTGGACTCTCTTCTTCATGGTACTGCAGCATCCTCTGCTCTCTCTGAATCTCCTTCATTCTCCAAAATGTTTCCTCTTTTATAGGACTCCAGTAACTAATCAAGACCCACCCAAATGGGTGGAGATATGTCATCATCTAATCCAGTTTAACAACCACTCTTGATTAAATCACATCATCCAGGGAGATGATCTGATTACTGTTTCAAACATACAATATTGAATAGGGATTACTCTGCCTTTATGAAATGGGATTTTGATTAAAACATGGCTTTTCTAAGGGACAAAGATCCTTTCAAACCAGCACACAGTGCCATTTTATTGGATTTTTGTTTGTTTGTATTTTCTTTCTTGTTTGCTTGTTTGTTGGTTTTGGGAAGTGCATAGGCTATGAATCGAACCTGGATCTCCGGCATTGCAGGCGAGAACTTTGCCTGCTGAACCACCATTGTACCACCCTATATATTTTTAATTAATTGATATTCATATCATATATGCTCCAAAATGTGTTTGTAAAAACATACATATATGCAGCTATATTTTCTTTTATAGAAGTAACTAAAATCTTTTTTTCCTGTTTTAAATCTAGAGTTTTTCTTAACAAGTTGAATATACCTGAACTGTCAACTATGAACTAGGAATTATAAAGATATTTGAAACTTTTGAACTGTCAAGTAGGCTTTAAGAATTTCAGGTTGCTTCCTCTAGTTTTAGTAATAAATAGTGCCTCTAAAATTCAGAAAAAATTAATTTAATTCCAATTAAACTAATGTTAAGGCAAATATATTCCCCTTGGCATTTCTGTTCATTGTAAAGGCTGGCATTATAGAGTAATGTGAAAATAGAATCATAAAATTAATAATTACAGAACTGTTTCAATAAATAGATTTTAATTTTCATATTCTTATTTGAAGTGAATGCAATGGCATTCTTACAATGAAAAAGTTTCCTGAATATGCAGCACCTTCTGAAAATTTTAAACAAAATCTTGAATTGAAAGAAAAGAGATTCTTAAAAGAAATGAAATGAATTTGAATTTGAATTGCTCCAAAATTACACTTCAAGATATCCTATTTTGATAAATAAAATGTTAAAATCTGAGGTGGAAATCATATGAGGCTCTTGTTAAAATCTCAGAAGTAATCATATGGGTAGTGTTTTAGTTTGCTAAGTCTGCCAGGAGGTAGCACACCAGAAATGGATTGGCTTTTAGCAAGGGGATTTATTTGGTTAAAAGTTTATGGTTCTTGAGAGGAAAGGCAGCTAGCTTTCATCTGAGTTTCTCTGTCACATGGGAAGGCACCTGGTGACGTCTGCTGGCCCTCTCTCCTTGCTTCTGGGTTCCAGTGGCTTTCCCCAGGTTGATTCCTTTCTCTATCCCAAAACATCTAGCCTGAGCAACAAGTGTTGAGGTGAGGTATGCTGAGCTGCTGAGCTCTCTTCTGACCTCCCTCTTTCAAATCTCCAGTTAATTAAATTAAAGCTCACTCATTGTGGAAGGTTCTGCCCTTAGCTGACCACAAAGTACTCAGCCATAAATGGATTTCACATACTGACGATTTAAGTTCAAGAAACAGAACAACAGGGCATCTTCACCTGGCCAAGTGAACACCTAAACCTAACTATCATAGGCAATCACCTTCTCCATTCAGAAATGAAGAAATTAAGACCTAGAACAAGGGAAAAAATGGCCAAAAAATATGTTCAGGAAATCACAAATTGGAAGCAATTTTCTTTTTATTTCTATGAGGTCTCTTACTCTTTAGAAATGTATATGATTCAAAAGCCAAAAATAAAGAAACCTTCCAACTATATAATTACACATATTTTCATGCAATTCAAGGATCTTTTTCCCCCTTAGGAAGTGCTATTTCCTTATGTACTTAAATGAAAACTTTATATGCACATTTATTTTCTCCAAATAACAGTGAAATATAATACTGCATCTTATATAGTATTTTTATTGATATGAAGATTTAATAGAAAGCGTGCATGAGTGGTTTAGTGGTAGAATGTTCACCTTCCATGAAGACGATCCAGATTCAATTCCCAGACCATGCACCCAAGAAATTGGTTGGATTTCCACTCGTACAAGATGGAAGACTAGACATATTTCTACATATAAGCACTCATAAAATATAAATTGAATTGCCATTGGTTTATAAATGAAGAAAAAGCAGAAAACCAGAAGTAAAAGCCTGACATTGGAAACATAACTCATTTGGGGCTTTTGCAAAACCTTATAAATAAACATATGAAATCCAACATTCCAAAAATGTACTGAAGCTTTGGACATATGAAAATGAAGAAATTCCATTGAATCTCACATATAAATCCTGTAACCTTTGAAAAACTGATATTCTCATTGTAAGTGCTAACTGCATTAAGTCTTTATTTGAAAATAGTAAATAAACCTTCACATCATGAATCTTGGTACTAAAAAAGATCTCTTCTGAGAGACAGGAACCACAAACTTGGCCTCACATGAATTGGTGTTTGAATTTGACTGCCTGCACAGCAAGGCAACTTTAACCTGAAAAAATTTAAATTTGTATGTGTTGGTAGCATGGTGGGACTCCTGAGAACAATAGAGTGAAAACTTCTATAGGGTGGATGCAGTCTCAAGAAAGCCTTCCAGGGTGATCATAGGGCAGTTCTATTAACTGTGAGTATGCCATTCACTTGCCAAACACAATGAGGAAGCGCATGCCAAAAAACTATAGTCTATAAAGTAATAAATATATTTAAAATATATAAAGAAATGATTGTCATCAAAAGGTTACAAAAATGTGAAAGGAATGAGACCTCTTCCAAAGGAGATTGGGGACACAGGATAAATGAATTGGCACTCTACTAAACGATGGATCTGGAAAAAATCAATAAGTAAATAAATGATAGATGAATAGATAATAAACAAAATAAAGCATACAAATAAATTAATTTGCAAGGAAACCTACTTAGGCAGAAAGAATTTACCTTGTATTGGAAATTTAAAAGTAGCCCATTGTTGTGAGTGGAATTAGACTGTAGTGAGAAGCTGTTTTGGGGAAAAGATGACAGAAAAACAAAAATCAGTATGGAATGGGAAATATGACTGACAGAGCTGAATAGGAGACTCTACTAGAAATGCAGTATTATACCTATCACTCAGCCAAAGCAAATTTCTATATTCTCAGAATTAGATTATATTCAGTTAAGCTGATAACTCAAAATACCTCAGTGTTCCTAGAATTTCAGGAAAAAATATATATAATTGCTTGTATACCATCAGGTCAGCTAGGAACCAAA
Organism: Myrmecophaga tridactyla; assembly: GCA_004026745.1. Classification (NCBI taxonomy): domain Eukaryota; kingdom Metazoa; phylum Chordata; class Mammalia; order Pilosa; family Myrmecophagidae; genus Myrmecophaga; species Myrmecophaga tridactyla. The sequence goes on from PVIY010057296.1 coordinate 8,953, forward strand.
ATTTCGTGAGCATCAAGGAAAACAAGTATAGATTTAGGTCAATAAGAATTTCAGATACTTGAAACAACATATTCATAGCATAAGATAAATATGAAGAAATATTTTCAGAATCTAAAATGGTATGAAAAAATTTAAAGATAAAGCATAAAACCATTTATACCAGGAAATATTGAAAAAAAGATACATTAATATCAGAAGAAAAGTGACTTTAAGAACTATTGTTGAAATAGAGTCAAGATAGTAGATAAAGTTTAAATCATTAGAGAAATTATTATTTCAATTAGTGGGGTAAGCCTATAACTCCTTCCCTATTTCTAAGGGATTTCCTAAAATATTGACTTTAGCAAACATCCATGTAAACATGCTTTTGTTTTATCATCAAGAGGATAACCAGGAATTTTTTTCTTTGAAATATGCTTTGCTTATCATAATCAGGAAATCTATTATGTTGTGCAGTCATCCAGAATGTGGAAATGAATATTTATAATTGAATTATGCATGCTTATTTACCCGAATGAAAAAAGTAAGAGCCTTAAATCCAAATGCAGGGATATTGGTTAAGTGGTTAGGCAAAGAATCCCAAGCACAGGAGAACTTAGCAAAACAACACTCTCTGCCTTTTATTATAAAAAGTGTTGAAAGCTAAACCCGTAAAGTCAAAAACAGAAGAAAATATATAAAGGAGTAAAGAAATAGAAGCAATTTCATGTTTCCATGGACAGCTGGGCAAAGGAAATCACCATGGATCACCTGGAAGTCTGCAAACGCAGCTAGTGTTACAGCCAGTAAGGCACAGATTTCGTCAAAGTGCAGGAACACTTCACAGAGAAATATGAGCAGAAATCTGACAAATTTATGATAGTAAAGAATTAGGTGGCACATTGCCAAATGTAGATAAAACTGATTAGGGTGGGCCATCGTGGCTCAGCAGGCAGAGTTCTCACCTGCCATGCTGGAGACCCAGGTTCAACTCCTGGTGCCTACCCATGCAAAAAAAAAAAACTGAATTAAAGGGATCATTGGATTCAAACTGATTACCAAATGACTGTAAATTTTAGTGAGGTGAATTTTCTGAAAGCTATGACAACTGACTTGCAATGGGTAAAGAAAAGGATTTGGCAAATTTACTCTGACAGAGGCAACTACCCACTCTCTTACTGATAAAGAAATGGAATGCCTCCCACCCCCAAATCTGTAAAAATATTATGGTTGCAAGCAACCCAAAGAATGCTGGTTTTACAACCAGAAAAATATATCTAATTGAATTATGTTGACATAGATGCAGAAATGGTGGCTCTAAAATTTGGGGCATTATATGTAACCTCACTCTTGGAGGGAACAGGAAAATATTCAGGAGGGAGGAGCTGATCTGTTAGTTTAAATAACCAAACATGGAGCTACATGGAGCTAAAATTTTTGGAAAGAATAATGTGATCACAGTCTGGAAATAGTAGTGAAAGTTACACAGGATTATCACCATACTTAATGTAGAAGACCTGTCCACTTAAAATGTCTAAAGTAATTTTGTAAGTATATTTTACTACAAGTAACATAAATAAATTTAACAAAAGGAAATAAAAAGAAAGTGGGGTAAGTAGAAAATATTTGAAAAGAGCTGATGTAAATTTTACATGACTGTTAAAAATACAATTATGAAGAAAATATTGAGGAATTGCTGACAGAAATTTGAGATGGCATTATTAATATTTAGAGAATGAAAAACTGGCCCCAACTCTAGCTGTGAACCACATATCTTAAAAGGAACCTGTAAAATTATATCTATAAATATTAGCTTGGGAAAAATAAAAGTCCACTCATGAGGATTATAACTAACAAAGGGAAAATTTGAATGTGTGCTGAATTTATCCCATTGATTAAAACCATAGAATTCAAAGAATTTGACTAAAGGACCTGGGTTCGCTCATCTTCCCATACTCTCTCCACACAGAAGATAGAAAGAGTTATGTAAAGTTTTTGGTGATATGGCCTATAGATGGTACACAGATACTTTGAGATTACTAGGAACTGGTGATCGATTTTAATTGACCCCTATGGTGGATAGAGAGGATATTATGAAAGGTCCAGATCTGGAGATAATATAGTAGATTACACTAAGGTCATTCTTGATCTTTAAATTGGAAACTATCCAGTAGAAATTGTCTTCAGCTGAATCACCATTTCCTAAGTGTACAACTGAGATTGTGCATTTTGTGCCCACTGGGCAATCTGTCTATTATTCCACATGGACTGTTGACCACATTCGCCCTTTCCATTGTTTAAACTGAACATGTGAAATGAGAACTGTGGAATCATTCTAAGACTGCTGTGTAGTAAACATCAGCTGTTTGGAAATCTGAAGAATTAACAAAAGATTGCTTCTTTGATTAAGGAAATGGTTGGAACAGGAACATTTATCCAAAGAGAACTACCCCAAGAGAAAGGTTTTCAGCTGTGTTTTCCCCAAATTCCTGATATATAGCATCTTTGAGGAAAATGAAATGGTTGTAAGTTTCATTAACTAAATTTTGTGGTAGATTTTTTACATAACAGTTGCAACCAGAAAGATGAAAACTGATAAAAATATTGACTAAATTAATGTCAACAGAATTAAGAACTAGTGTTCATTAAACACAGTATAAAAAGGCACAGGTGGGATTTTTTGCTTTTTATTATTTGTTTTTTGTTTCATAAAAACAGCCCCCCTTTCCCCATCTCCATATGCACCAGTGAACTCTAATCTGCTTTCTAGCTCTGTGAACTTGTTATTTGTAGTCATTTCTTATAAGTGACATCAAACAATATTTGTCCTATTTACCTTCTCGATTTCACTGAGCCTAATGTTTTCAAGGGTCATACAAGTTGCAGCATGTCTCATAATTCTTTATGGCTACATAATATTCCATTACATTTATGTACCACATTTTCTTTATCCTTTTTTAAAAGTATTTTTATTGATAAAACAACATACAAACACATTCTTTACATACATTCCATATATAGTATACAATCAATGGTTCACAATATCATCACATAGTTGTATATTCATTACCATGATCACTTTTTAGAACATTTGCATCACTCCAGAAAAAGAAATCAAAAGAAAAAACTCATGCATACCATACTCCTTATCCCTCCTTCTCATTGACCACTAGTATTTCCATCTCCCCAATATATTTTAACACATTGTTTATTTACTTATGTTTTATCAGTTTTATTCATATTTCCAGACACTAGATGAAAGGAGCATCAGACACAAGGTTTTCACAATTACATAGTCACTTTGTAAATGTTATATCTTCATACGATCATCTTCAAGAAACAATGCTACTGGAACACAGATCTACAGTTTCAGGTACTTACTTTTAGCCACTCAAATACACCACAAACTGAAAAGGGATATCTATGTAATATGTAAGAATAACCTCCAGGAGAAGCTCTCAACTCTGTTTGAAATCTCTCACCACAGACACTATAATTTTTCTCATTTCTCTCATCCTCTTTTTGGTCAAGAAGGTAATCCCTTGATGCCAGGTTCCAGCTCATTCTGGGATTTCTGTCCCATGTTGCTGGGGAGATTTACACCCTGAGAGTCATGCCCCATGTAGGGTGTGGGGAGGAGGACATACCTTGCTGTGTCAACTTTAGAGAGAGAGACCACATCTGAGCAACCAGAGAGGTTCTCTGGGGTTGACTCTTAGGTCTAATTTTAAGTAGGCTTAGCCTATCCTTTGCAGGAATCCATTTCATAAAGACATACCCCAAGATGGCGTCTCAGCCAATTGATTTGGTTGTTCTCACTGCTTGCAAGAATATCAGGAATACTCCAAATGGGGAAATTGAGTCTTTCCCCCTTTCTCACTGTTCCCCTAATACTTGGGGACCCTGCAAATACTTTTTTCACTGTTCAATGCTCTTTGGGATTTATTGGGGAATCACACTAACTTGGACAAACCAACAAAATCTCATGTCCTATTCAAGATTCCCTGAACTTCT
>PVIY010057297.1:0-12938 GCA_004026745.1 Myrmecophaga tridactyla
TTTTTTTAATTAATTTTAAATTTAAAAAATATGACAACAAAAAAGCACAAACATTCTTAATATATAATCATTCTGTTCTACATATATAATTAGTGGTTCACAATATCATCACATAGTTGCGTATTCATCATCATGATCATTTCTTAGAACATTTGCATCAATTCAGAAAAAGAAATAAAAGATAACATAAAAAGAAGTAAAATGAAAACAGAAAAAAAAATTATACATACCTCCCTTTCATTGATCACTAGCATTTCAAACTAAATTTATTTTGACATTTGTTCCCCTTATTATTTAATTTTATTCCATATGTTCTACTCATCTGTTGACAAGGTAGATAAAAGGAGCATCAGACACAAGGTTTTCACAATCACACAGTCACATTGTGAAAGCTATATCATTATTCAATCATCCTCAAGAAACATGGCTACTGGAACACAGCTCTACATTTTCAGGCAGTTCCCTCCAGCCTCTCCATTACATCTTGAATAACAAGATGATATCTATTTAATGCATAAGAATAACCTCCAGGATAGCCTCTCCACTCTGTTTGGAATCTCTCAGCCATTGACACTTTGTCTCCTTTCACTCTTCCCCCTTTTGGTCAAGAAGGTTTTCTCAATCCCTTGATGCTGAGTCTCAACTCATTCTAGGATTTCTGTCCCATGTTGCCAGGAAGGTCCACACTCCTGGGAGTCATGTCCCACGTAGACAAGGGAGGGTGGTGAGTTTGCTTGTTGTGTTGGCTGGAGAGAGAGGCCACATCTGAGCAACAAAAGAGGTGCTCTTGGGGGTGACTCTTAGACCTAAATTTTCAGTAGACTTGACCTATCCTTTTTAAGTTCCATATGAACAAACCCCAAGACTGGGGGCTCAGCCTATAGCTTTGGTTGTCCACACAGCTTGTGAGAATATCAAGAATTCAACTGGGCGGGGTGGGGGGTTGAATTTTCCCCCATTCTCACCATTCCCCAAAGGGGAATACTTTGCAAATACTTTTCCACTCTCTGATCAAATAACTTTGGGATTCATCGGGGCATCACTCTGGACAAACCAACAAAATCTCATGTCCTCCTCAAGGTTCCATGTACTTATGTTGTTCAACCAACTATCTACATAAGTTATATTAGGACATGCACTAGTCAAAGTATAAATTTTGTACCAAATGAACATTTTTGCTTTAATCTCACACATAAGTTGAAATTTTATCTTTAGTGTTCTTAATGAGATTTTTGATGAAGGTTTGTTTTGAGTAGTGTTGAAAATCTCTTGGAGTGAGCTATAAAATTATGAAAAAGGAAAGATGGTAGACATTTTCCAAGATACAAAATAATCCAGAATTATTCTACCAGGCAGTTTTATAGTAGGTGGTATTTTAAAAATAACCTTTAAACTCTCTGGAGTGCTCTGCCAGTTTGCCAGGCTAATTGGGAGAGTCTTTCTTTATGGAAGTTGTGCAAACGACTTATTGAATTCTGGACTTCTTTTTATGTTTAATATTTTCACGGCTTTATAAACTAATTCCAGCCCATTTTTTTCCATTGTCTTAGTACAAGTCAATGCTATCCAAATTTGTTTGACTTCCAGTTAGCCAAAGAAATTTCATTTGCTGAAATTCTAAACAAGATGGCTAAAATTAAAGTATAGATGGATGGTAACTTTTTGGCTACATATTGGAAAGCTTGATTGACCATAATGAGAGCTAGCACCTGCATTTACAATCATTGAGGAACTAATGCAACATCATGCTCTTTACCTTTGAATTTGCCCCCCAGAAAAACAGTCTACCCCAAATATTAGGGAACATGATTAAAATTATTTTGGTATATATTATAGATATTCCATATTAAAGAATCTTTAATAAAATGTTTGAAGTCTATCAGGAAATCATGGCATTTAGCACAGGACTTATTGGAACTCTGGTTTTAGGGCTTCTAACCTAATCTAGTTTTACCTCAGATTATTATATACCTTACTGGGGAGGAGTATTTAGAATTCAAGGAAGATAGGAAGGAGGCAAGACTTAGTAAACTGACAAATTTGTCTTCTGGCAAAGCTTAGAACATTTTACCATGCTTTTCTTTCGGTGATGTGTGCATTCTTTGATTAACATTCAATTTAGGTTCCTTTCCTTTTTATTTCATCAAGCACCACCCCATCATCATCATGTATTGATATTGCTTATTGTCTGTCTCCCCTTCTGTATTGTAAGTTCCACAAAGGCAAGTAGGCAAGTATTTTTTCTCTTTTGTTCACTGCTTTAAACCCAATTCCTAAAACAGTGTCTGGCCCATTGTAGGTACTCAGTAAATATTTGTTGAATTATTACTAATTCATTTTGTTGATTTTTGTCTGTAAGATGGCAAGTTTGGAGCATCTGAAATCTGTCTCTATAAAACATACAAGCTGATCTTTCACTGTGGAATGGAGTCAGTTTTGCTCACCTCAAAGTTCCATTCTTGTTCAGAGGGAGGCATTCCCAAATGGTTACCTTAACCCAAATCTAATCCATTGAATGTGTCCATGATCAGCAAGATTAATAACAATATATAGCTTAGATTACGGGATATTTCTTATTTAAATGTAGCCTGTAGTATTTAAACTTGAGGTTTTTAAAACTATAATAAGGCTTCATTTATATTATACCTTTAATCCAACCATTCTGAGTATCCCACACTATATTATGATGGATATAAAACCTGTTTACTATGTTAGAGCTTATTAGGATTTGTAGCTTACTTAAAATATTTTCTATCCCACTGTACAATTTGTACCACCAAACTTTTAACAGTTTTTCCTCAATTATGAAAACTTTGTCCCCCCCAATACCCAAGATTATAATTACACAGTTCTAAAAGTCAAACTGTATTATATCAAATTACAGTGATGTATCAAAAAGGGGGGACCTTTATCTGGCATTTAAAAACATTTTTATAATAGTGAAATTTTTTATATTGCCATAAGGTAATTATTATTTTCATCTTTAATAAAATAATTTTGAATAGTCATAATGCTGCTTTTGTTTAATATTATTATTCAGCCTCTTACCAGCAAAAGAAAACAGAAGCTGAATATGGTATTCTCAAAGGAATTTTCCTTTTACATGGTTCCAATCCTTCATACATGCTTAGGGTATTGCTGCCCTGATTCCACATGGATCTCACTTGACCAGCCTGAATCTTTGATTCATTCATTTGGAACTATTTATTTAAGACCTAGTTTGTTCCAAGTTCCAAAGATATGCAATGTGCAAGAAAGACAATGCCTGCCCTTGGGATGATTGTTTTTATCTTTTCCCAATAAAAAGTTGCTTGTTTGAAAAGTTGGAAAATAATGTGGTAAATAAATGGTTACTGTGGTATTAATAACTGATAAGGCCTAATTAAGGTATTACTTTTAGAAGGATATTTTAAAAGAATTTTTGGAGTTAAGACTATCTTAACCAAAGAAACCAAATTGAACGGTTTGGTTTTGGTTAATGTGGCAGGTTTTGGAGTAGACCAGTTTTTCCTTACCATTTAAGTCATCTGTGCATGCGATGAATTGTCCCTGTGGATCAATTAGGATCATTCTAGTCTCACTTTTAGGCTCAAGAAGGGTTCTCTGTACTGCCTAGAGATCTTTTGGCCACTTACTTTTTTCTTAGATTACTGTCAAACTATAACAGTAGATTTACAGAGAGAATGTGTTTTTCTGAATGGTTCTGAAAGGTTCAACTTCAGATGAGTATATCAGTTCTTCATAATATCAAAATGTTTATTTTTGTATGGGTTATGTTGTTTCTTAATAGTTCTCCCCCCACCCCAATAACAAAAGACAAAACAACTTCCCCACGTCTCCCAGTCTCACTAATCTTGTTTATGCTTTAACTCAACAGTGAAAACAATTATACAGATTGAAAAGTATTTGCTGTGAAAATTTTTTGTCATTTGCAATTTGTAGCATGATAATGGCTTTCTGTTTCACTGTTGGCAATGTTATGCATGTCTTGTAGGGCAGCTGTTGATCATTGTTTTGTTACATATTTATGTCTATATATACATTCTGTGTGTGTGTATATATTTATATATAATTTTAAAAAACGAAAGCATGCTGCTTGGCCTGACTAGCTAATGTGTAACTGTATGCAGTAAACAATTGTTTTCTTTCAAATTCTGACCATAGAAGGATTGAGCTCTCTTTGCTCTGATGAGGCACCTTCAGAAATTATGACTTCCTCCTTTTTTTCATCTTCTGAAATAGAAAATATTGACCTTACAACACTACATGGAGAAAAAAGCAAAGTGTTAAACAGCCAGCCTATTTTAGCCAAAGAAGGGAAAGACTGCTTGGCTCTTCTAGATATGAAAAAGATGGAAAAGCCTCAAGCAGCAAGTAAAGACATAGCCAATCCCCCAGTTTCTACTGAAGCAGGAGTTCGTTATAACCAGCCTTCCATTCCAGCCAGTTTCTCAGAACATCCTGCTTCCTTCTCAAAGGAATTTAGCCAGATGAAACAGCAAGTAAATAAAGATCAAGAGTCCGAAGACCCAAATGAGGAACCAAGTAAAAATGATAAAACTGCCTTGGATGCTGATGACAGGTTCACTTTTCTAACAGCCCAGAAACCACGCACTGAGCAGTCTAAGGCTGAAGGCATTCGTACATATTCCTTATCCCCATCTGAAATTTCAGGAGGTGGTATTGAAAAAGATTCCCCTGAATCACCATTTGAAGTAATTATTGACAAAGCAGCGTTTGACAAAGAGTTTAAGGAGTCATATAAGGAGAGCAAAAATGATTTTGGTAGCTGGGCAGTGAACACTGATGGAGAATCTTCTGCAGACATTACAGAAACTAATGACAAAGTATATCCACTGAGAAATAAAGAGATAGGGCTTTACCCAACCTCTGCGTTGCTCACTAGACAGTTTTCACGCACAACTGCAGCCTTGGAAGAGGTGTCTAGATGTGTGAATGATATGCATAACTTTACTAATGAAATATTGACTTGGGATCTGGCACCTCAAGTGAAACAACAGTGTGATAAATCTTCTGACTACATCACAGAAACTGTAGGATTGGACATGAGTAGATATGATTTAGAAATTCCAATTGTAAATATTAAAACTAACACTCATCAGAAAATTCCCATATGTTCTGTTAATGAGAGCAGTCCCATCACTAAATCAACAAATGATGGGACAGAAGCATCTCTCCCACAAGAAAATGCTATCATTGAAAAAACTACACTGGATTATCTTCATTCCACAAAGGAAATCAGTACCAAGGGAATGCAAGGCAATATGCAGAAACAAGATGACACACTATCAGAGTTATCTGGATCTCCGTTGGAGAAGTGTGTGCCTTTGAGTTCTAGGGTGGCCATGGTGAAAGTGGTTTTACCTAATGACCACCTAAAAGATGACATGAACTGGCAGAGCTCCATGTTGGGAGAAATAACAGAAGCTGATAGTTCTGGTGAGTCCGATGACACAGTAATAGAGGATATCACAGCAGATGTGTCATTTGAAAGTAACAAAATTCAGACTGAAAAACCTGTTTCCATTCCAAGTGCTATTTTGAAAACAGGTGAAAGAAAAATCAAAGAAATTCCCAGTTGTAACAGGGAAAATAAAACATATAAAAGCTTTGAAGAGTCCATCAGTGTCTCTAGACCACAAGTTCAGCCTGATATCCTTGGAAGGAATCCAGTTGGTGAGGGGGCATTTTCACAAGTATCTGATGTGAATGTCCCTTCAGAAAATGTGAAGCAATCAGCTAATGTGAGTGAAATCGCTCCTGAAAAGCCTGTTGTAACTAAGGACCCAAACCTTTCTTCAGTAGCATCTCCAAATGTCTTTAATGAGACAGAATTCTCACTGAACGTGACAACTTCTGCCTGTTTGGAGTCATTACATGGGAAGAAAATTGTTAAAGATGTAGATGATTCCTCCCCAGAGGACCTGGTAGCACCCTTTACAGAAAACAGAGAGAAAGGAATATTGGTTAAAGGTGAAGGAAGTGCCTTTGAAGAAGTATCAGAGAAGGCAGACTTTAAAACAACTCTTCCTGTAGGTATCTTGCATGAAAGCGATTCAGATGGTTCTGAAGTTAAAGACATAAAATACAAATACTCTGAACAAAGCAAAGTAACAAATGGAAGTGAGCATCAGGATTTTTTCCTTATCCAAGGTACTTCAATAGCATCTCTTGATTTGGAACAGGAAAAGCTCACCATCAGAGCCCTTAAAGAATTAGGTGAAAGACCGGTCAAGAAGTCAGTTTCTGCACAAGATAAAGTAGAATCTCCTTCTGAAGAAATGCTCAAACAAACTTTATCATTTGCTCCAGAGACTCCTTGGTCGCAGAGATCATATGTCACCCTAGAACATACAAACGTCAAAACTGAATCTAATCTTGAGATTTCAAAAAAGCCCACTGTTATCAAAGAAACAACTAGAGTAGGTGTTATTCCCAGCCTTAGCAAGACTGAACTGGTAAACAAGCATATCCTAGCAAGACTTCTGACAGACTTCTCAGGTAACCATTTACATTAGAAATACTGCATGTGGTTAATTCTGCTGATTGATTATTTATCAGAGTGCTATTTTTCTTAGTCTCTGATAATAGAGTTACAAAACTAGAGCTCAAGTAGAAACACATTGTATGTAGGGAAAAGATAGGTTATTCTTTTTTTTTTTTAAATGGGTGCTTGATTTGGTTTCCCTAAATCAATTATTTCCCTGAACAGTAGACCACTTGGTAAAATTGATCTTCCCTTTAAAAAAATTTTTCTTGAGCTCCAGTGAAATTTTAAAGTTCTCCCTTCCTAATATAGTTAGATACCTATAGGTATCTAAACAATATAGTGATTGCTACTTTTAAGAATATCAGGCTCTTATTTGTTTATAAAGCATATTTGAAAATCTCCATAATAGTAGCAATGCTGAGCGTCTGGTGTTTTTTTTTTTTATTATTAATGTGAAGCTTGTGAAATCTATTTAGCAATCAAAGATAAAGGAATTCCTGTAGGGAAAGGCACAGTAAATGGAACTTTTAATTAATTTAGCCCTATACCACAGAGATTTTATGCTCTGAAACTAGGTAACCATACTGTAGAAACAGTTTTGTGAGTAATACTTAAGAGACCATGTGTATCGTTTTACTTTGAACCTTATATAATTCTTCAGGTCAAAACTCATTGGATGGTATTTCTCCTTGTCCTCTTTAGACAAGGGGGAAGTACCTTGTCTAAATAGAGGTACTTATTTAGAAACTATAAGATTGGACATGAGTAGATTTAGAAATTCCTATTGTAAACCTTAAAAGTAACACTCATCAGAAAATTACCATATGTTCTATTAATGGGAGCAGTCTCATCACTAAATCAACAATAATAACTCGCCCCCCAAAAAAACTGTCATTAAAAAAACTACACCAGGCTCACATGAGTTAGGATAGTTATTTTGCTCTGTTCTTACAGGCTTATAGAAAATAAAGTACTCTGTAAATTCTAACTATTACGCATTCTCAGCTGGGTTATTGACAATATGTAAGAGGTGGAAATGGCTGTGGAAGTTCAGGATATTTCTCACCAATCAAAATTTAATAATTAGTAGTTTTTTTTAGATGATCATTAAAGAAGACTGGTATACTAAGACTAAGAAGCTGAAAGATCTGATTGCAGATTTTAAAATTGGAAACTTTTTAAAATTGTCTTACTTTATGAATAAATCTTTTCAAATGTATACCAACTCATAAAAATGTATCAATCTCTTATTTTAAAAAGTATATCTGAATAATTTTCCTTTCTAACATAAAAACAATTCTGCAGTTATGTTCTTCCTGAAGCTGTTGGAAAAAATAAAAGAAAAAATTTTTTAAAATTTTATTTTTCTTTTGTTATTTACGATATATTGTACACAAATTCCTAATGAAGCCTAAATTAATTTTAAGATGAAATTACTTTTTCAATAATTCTGATATGATCAACTATAATTATTTGGGCAAATAAAGTAAAATTGGATCCGTGACTCACATATCTAATTGGATGAATATAGTGTTTGAGTTTTAGTATCCATATTGTCAAGGATGCAAAGAAACAGGAAGGCACAGAGCTTGATGATAGGCATGTAAATTGTAATAACCTTTCTGGGAGGTAGTTTGGCCTTCTGTAACAAATGCCTAGAATTAACCTAGCAATTTTGTTTCTAGGAATTTTATTCTAAGGAAAAAATAATTCATACACAAAAATAGCCACAGTGTGTTGTAGCACTGTTTATCATAGTGGCAAAAGTGGGTACCATTGCAGTGTCTTAACAGTTGGAGATTGTTTGAATATGTTAGCACATATCCATACAACAGAATACTGTGGCAGCGACTGAAATTACTATAAAAGGGTGTGTGTGTGTTTAAATGGAAAAGTACAAAGACATACACCTATATTTCTGTATATAAAATTAACTTCTTTAAATTGTTAACGTTTGGTCCTGTTTGATTACCAGCCAACTTAATCCTGTCTCTCCTTCCCCAGAGGCAGGTTAGGTCTGGTATATTCTTCCGTTTATTTTAAATTATCGTGTGTGTGTATAGTATTGTTTTGTTGGTATTTTTTGTTTGTTTGTTTTTTGAGGCTAGCAACTGTATATTTAAATTTTTTTAATTGAAACTATCATTTTTAATGGCATCTCAGCCTTTATTTCCATCATATAGCTGTGCATTCATTATCACAATTGATTTTTGAACATTTTCATTATTCCAATAAAAGTAAAGGCAAAAAAGTATGCTGAAAACATCCCATACCCCTCCTATTATTTATTTACTTTTTATCTTTTTTTCTTACTCATCTGCCATACACTGGATAAAGGGAGTGTCAGTCACAAGGTTTTCACAATCACACCTTAAAAACTGTATAGTTAGTTGTACAATCATCTTCAAGAATCCCTGTAGCTACTCCAGTACACCAGAAACTGAAAAGGGATATCTATATTCTGCATAGGAATGATCTCTGAACTCTATTTAAAATCTCTCAGCCACTGAAACTTCATTTTGTTTCATTTCTCTTCCCCCTTTTGGTCAAGAAGCCTTTCTCACTGTGAGTGCTTTTTAATATTTTTGTGTTTGTAAAGGGACTTTTTTCATTCAACATTAGGTTTTTTGACTCTTTTCATGTTGAAATATATATAGTTTATTTAATAGCTATATCTGTTGTATGAATATATAATTATTTTCCTTTTGATGAGGCTTTAGATTTTTTTCAATTTTTTACTATTATGCAGTACTGAAATTATTAACATCATTGTACTTATCTTTTTTTACACATATGTAAACATTTGTTAGGTCAGTGTATCACTAAGTATGTGCCTAATGAGTTTTTTCTAGTTATTGTCAGTTTGCTCTCAAAGTTGGAATGTCCATTGGTATTAGAAAATGTTCATAATTTATTAAGAAAAGCAATATTGAACATCTAGCAGAGTCTTTGTTTATGACAAGTGTTTAAAGTGGGGAAAAAGTGGGTTACAAAATAGTATATACAGAGCAATACCTATTTTGGTATCATAAAACTGAATCTGTACTGACCCTTCCAATATGAAAAATATAGACTTGCCATAGCCCAAATACCCCTGAAGAGAGGGATGGAAAGATCAAAGGTGATGGTGGAGTTATACATAGAAGATAGGATTTAACAAATGAGTATGAATGCTGAATCATTAAATTGATATCTTTTAGTCTCCAGTATTTTAGAGCAGCTAGAAGTAAAACCTAAAATTGTGAAATTGTAACCCATGTCAAAGTCTGAAATATGTTCTACAACTAATTGTGGTGCTGTACTTTGAAATTTATAACTTTTTTGTATATGTTATTTTTCACAAAAAAAGAAGGAAAAAAGTAGACTGTGATGATAAAAATATTAAAGCCCTCTAGCCTCCTATATTCTGGAGCAGCTAGAAGAGAAAAATATGAGAGGATCAGCTGGTAGCCTATGACAAACTCTGGGATGTGTCCTGTAACTACTTGTTGAAGAGTGCTTTTTTATTTTTTGGCTTTGTATGTATGTTATACTACACACAATTTTAAAAAGTTTGAAAAAAAAAGTGAATCTAAAGTAAGTTTAAAATAGGAATGCAAGGGTTTTGCTTTTGTTATAGCCAAGTAAGCTTTTACTGGATCCAGCATTCCCACAGATAACTATGAACTCTAGACAAAATTGGAGAGAGAACAAAAGCAGGCAGATTCTGAAAGAGGATTACAGTTGAAAGGAGACACAGCATAGAATTATTTCCCATTTTACTGCTCTATCCCAGAGAACAGGCTCATGTTAGAACCAGGTTGGCCAGAATTCTGGTAGAAAGTTGGACTCTAACCTGAAGAACTGGAGGACAGAGTTCAGGTCAACCACAACCAGTCAACTACTGGAAAGTGAAGGGTGAGATGGGGGGATCTAGAGAATGAGAATGTCTGTGATATAAACTCTGCCCAAACCTCTCTTTGTTTGATCCCTGAACCACACATGTACAAAGGAAGACCTTGTACATTTTAGCCCAGCTAAAAATATAGGAACTAAGCTGACATTTGAGCTGCTGCCCAAGAGTCAAAAGGTTACAGTTCAGGTCCAACCAAATTTAATTGCATGCTAAAAGAAAAATAACAGTACTCTTCAGAGGAGCATAACAGAGTCCAGAGTCTGTACAATATAGTCTCAATGTCCAAGATAAAATCCAAAACTATACAGCATTTTAAGAACCAGGGAAATAATGAACCAGTCTGAAGAGAAAAGACAACAGAAATTAATTTCCACATGTTGAAATTGGGAGACATGTGTTTTAAAGCAGCCTTTATAACTGCTGGGTGAAGTAAAGGAACATATGCTGGCATTAAATGAAATGAATGGAAATTTTAGCTGAGAAGTAGAAACAAAGATCCGAAAGAAAATTCTAGAAGTGTAAAATACAATAGCTAAAGTTAAAATTTGCTTGGTGTCCTTAACAGCAGAATGGAGATAACAGAGACAGTGAACTTGATGATATCCAGTCTAAAGAAGAAAAAAGAATACTTTTTAAAAATATTATCAAAGCCTCAGGAATCTGTGGAACAATATCAAAACATCTAACTTGTATAATTGTTGTCCCAGAAAGAGAAGATTGTGAGAGAATGGAAAAGAGTGTATATCAAGATAAAATGGCCAGAAATGTCTCAAATTGGATGAAAGTTACAGATTAAAAAATATCAGCAAACATCTACTAGAATAAATGCAAAGAAAACTATGCTTGGTACATGTGTTCAGAGGTCCCCTTAGGCTTTCATTCATTCACTAGAAAGATTCATAGGACCCAGAAGCTGTTACATTCATGGTTATCATTTGTTACAGGGACAGGGCAGGAGAAAGCAGAAATAAGCTTTCAGTTATCCCCTCCCAGTGGAGTCACACAGGGACTTGCCTAATATCCCAGCAGTCATGTGTGACAGACAGGTGAAAATTGTTGCCAATTGGAGAAGTTCACCCAGGCATGCCTCCTCTTTGCCACCCACCCACCCCCACCCAACAGGAACAGGCACTTTTGACCATAACTCATCACATTGTTAGGATAAGCTTATTTGACCACAGTGGTGCAGCATGGCCCAAGGCCTTGAGCATGCAAAAACAATTTTATTAGGCAGAGTATTCCGAGGGGTCTTAGATTATCTCCCAGGAACCAGCTAAGGGCTGCCAGCCTTTCTTTGGAATGTGCAGGGTTTGAGAAACCCAGGCCTTTTGATTTATTATTTTCCTGTATAGTACATTTAGTCGAATTGCCAAAAAAACTAAAAGAGAATCTTCTAAGGGGCTAGAACAAAATGATTCAGGGGAATAATAATTAGAATCAGAACTGACTTATCAAAAACTATGGATGCGGGCGGCTGCCGTGGCTCAGCAGGCAGAGCTCCGACCTGCCGTGCTGGAGGTCTGGAGTTCGATCCCTGGTGCCTCCTGCCCATATGCAAATTAAAAAAAAAAAAAAAAAAACTATGGATGCCAGAAGATAATGGAACAATAATTTTTTTTTTTTTTTTTGCACGGGCAAGCACAGGGAATCAAACCCGGGTCTCCAACATGGCAAGCAACAATTCTGCCTGCTAAGCTTTTGTGGCTAGCCCTGGAATAATAACTTTTAAGGTGTGAAGGGGGAATAAACTATCAACCCAGCAATCTATAATATTTAGCAAAAATACCGTACAAGAACAAAGACAAAATAAAGATACTTTCAAGAATACTGAGAGAATTCATTGCTGGAAGACCTGCACAACGAGAAATGCTATTTCAGGTTAAAGGAAAATTATACCAGAGAGAAGCTCAGAATTTTAAGAACATTAGGAATATTAAATGAGCTGACTTCTTCCTCTTGATTTCTTTAAACTAACAGGACTGTTCAAAGCACAAGTTATAGCATATGTGTGGAGATTATAATGCATATTTCGTATGATTATTAAAACAGGACAAGAGTGTATGGACCTATACTATAGCAAGGTTCCTACATTTTTAACATGGTAAATGTACAAGGCACAATATTAACTTTAAATAGACTGAAAAGTTAAGGATGTATATTGTAATCTGTAAGACAACCAGTAAATAATGCAGAGAGGTATCATTAAAAGATTTTAGAGACTTAGCTTTTTTAGAAGAAAAGAAATAATTTTACGTCAACTATTGTTATAGTCTAAAACCATGTCACTTACTTGCATTACTTAAACTGTTAAACTAAAAATCCAAGTATATCATAAGATGATTATGATAGCCATGTAGGCATAAAATGACTAGTATAGAGTGTTGAAGCAGAAATAAATGGATTTAAAGGGCATAAACTACTTTTTAAATTTGCATTTTCACTATCATTAGCAATTAACTAGTGTTTTAAGTTTAGATCGGGTCTGATGCCTTCTGCAGGCTTAAGAGTAGACTATTTCTTTCCCCCCCCCCC
>PVIY010057298.1:0-12938 GCA_004026745.1 Myrmecophaga tridactyla
AACTAAATCTCCATCCTTCAAGATCCATCCCAGGGTTGGCCAAGTCCCAGAGGCTTTCGTTGCCCAATCCCCACCCTGCGTCATCTGCAGTGGCTCCTGGAGGGTGCTTTTCACATCTTCGTCTTGGGTCACTAAGAAAATGCTCCTCTCCTCGAAGACTGAAGCTTTTGCTGTCTCCCCCACCTCACTCCCAGCCAAGGCTGCCCGAGACCCCCAGTCCAGATCACTGGCTGCAATGCTCCCCAACCCACACCAAGGCGGGACAAACGTACCAGAAGCTTTCCTGTCTCCAGGTCCCAGGCCCTGATGGTTTTGTCATAGTCTGCTGCAATAACTCTGGAAATAAAATACAACAAACACAGGGTCTCAGTGGCAGAGACAAGTAGGCCTGGGGTTTCTATGAGGGTGTTTTTTTCATGGAAAAATTTTGAAATTTGGCACTGAGATGCAAACAATATCCTAGGCTTCCAAAAGCTGCTCCCAGGAAATATGTTAGCAGTTAGATTTAATTAAAACTATTTTAAATGGTCTAGTCTTGCCTGTAATATGGACGTGGTCTTCATTCCTAAGTGATTACTGGCCTCACGCTCCCAGTGCCCCACTGCCCTCCTCCCACGGGGCGCCTCCCACCAGGAAACCCCCTCCCCTGGAAGCCTCCAGCAAGAGCTCTGGGCCCTGAGCCCCTGAGGCCCGCTAGGACTGCTGGGCCTGGCTTGGAGGCATCGCACAGGTAGCTTCCACTCTCCAGAGACATCCCCAAACCCGTGCTCTTCTATGAAGACCCCCGGACCCCAGTCAGGGGCCCCAGATGTGGCCTACGTGAGCTGACTCGAAGGACGGCTGGGGCAGAGCCGGGACCCCCACCCCTGTGTTTGTCAGGAGCTTTCTTCTTAGAATGCACTGGACACAGAGAGAAGCTAATGCAAAAGGCACTCCAGCTCCATTATCTTCCTTAATCCTTCAGCCACCCAAACACATTCCTTACATTTAGAGCGTTTAAGGTATCATTTCTTCTGTTCTCGGTTCACTGAATCTTAAGGGAATATCGCCTCCTGCTCTGCTCACTGGTCTTCTCTTTTTATCAGAAAATGGTTTAATAGACAGCTCTTTCATTCAGGAATGTTTCCTTGTACTTTTAGTAAAATGATATAAATGCACTTCTTGTATTGCAGGCTACAGATTATACATTTTGGGGGTTATTTATAAAATAAATTCCAATGAAACAAATTTCTATCCTGGTTTTTACAAAAATTTCTTTTGCAGCTGCTGCTCAGGGTAAAAGTAAATCCATTTTCCATCAAAACCCCTTGTCTTTTGAAGGGTAACCTCACCTCTATAGGAGAGGATTTTAGCAAATGCATCCAGAGGCCCTTCTCTGTGTGTGGCCACCCGGCAACGCTGACCCTTCCCAGATGAGAGGCTGGGGTGGGCCTCTGCTGCCCTGGGCCTCCGTTTCCCCTGCGAAATGAGGGCCTGGATTAAATCGCTAAGACCCCTCGCAGCTGCAACTGCCCCACATGTGACTACGGAAAGAAACTTCATGAGGAAAATATAGACTGTGTATTCACCACAATAGCGTGTTATCATGTCTACTTGGTTCTCACAGCAAAAAAAAGCAAAAAGGAATCCATAAAACTAATGTATGGAAATATGGGAGTATGTTTATCTATTTGCTTGAAAATTAAAAAAACAAAACAAAACAAAAAAACCTGTCAGAGCTGTGCCTGTACTCCTTGCTCTCACTTTTCCTGAGCTGGGTAAGATGAAGGAAAGGTCACCTCCTACTGTCAGCCGTGATGCTGCATTCTAAAACAGGAGCTCTGGGACCGGGCTTAAAATTCCGAATAACAACTCCACTGACAGCATCCTCAAATAAATGAGAGAGAGAGAGAGAGAGAGAGAGAGAGAGAGAGAATGGTCACTGTGGCTTGCTGAAGCTGTGGACTGAGTTAAGCAGCAGCTCTTAACTTGATTCAGAGGCAAAGTAGGAGAACCCCAATGTCCTATGACTCTTGCTCAGCTCAAAAGAGCAAAAGGACCTTCCAACATCTCATCCAACATCTATGGAAAACTCCCCCACAGTTCCATGAGAACCAGATGGAACTGGCCACCCTCATTTTCTACTGGCCAAAAAAGGCTTCGCAGAATCTAGGGATAAGATTCAAGAACTTCAAAAAAAGTTCATACCCTTTGACCAGGTAATTTTACTCCCAGGGGTCTCTCCTCAGGAAATAATCAAAACTGTGGTCAAGGATTTACGCATGACAGCACTCATCACACATTACCGGCAAGGGCAAAAATGCTGTCAATAATCTAAGTGTCCATCTAAAGGGGAATGTTTAAAACAAATTACCGCATATCCAACAGTGAGGCACTGACAACAGCTAAAAAGCATGCTGAGGGTTAAAAACTAGAAAATATGATGATAACAAAGTAGTTCCCAGCACAAAAGAATGCCTCCTGCGTGGCAGAGATGAAAACCACTTAGGAAGAAATGTGCCAAAAGCTTTTCAGGATAAGCAGTGGTGGGGCGTTCCCTTGAAACAAATGTTATTTGCAAGACAAAGAATTACAAGAACGGTCTTGCATGTGCTGTTATGTAAAAATACAGTACAAGGGCATGGGGAGTTTTGGGGCCACCAAATGCAGGCCTGCGACGATACCCCTCATATACGTGCATTAGGACCACAAGATCAAGGCCAGGTTCGGTGATTCACGAGGCCCCACAGGACTCAGCCCATAGTCACGCCTATGGCTGAGATTTATGACTGCGAGAGAACACACAGCACAGTCGGCAATGGGAAAGGTGCTTGGGAAGAGGACTACAGGTGTGAAGCCAGAGAAGCCACAGATTCTTAGATGAGCCTCCTTCCCCAGCCCCCCTTGTAGGAGTGCCGTAAAGCTTATGTGCACATTCCTAAGCACAAATAGCCGTCTGTGCCAGAACTGGTCCCACTACACATCAGTAACTTCAAAGAAACTTGTTTATGATCTTTTTTTTTTTCCTTCCCACGGCAGCAGGTTCTGTGGGATGCTGTGTTCTGGGAAATGCTAATGGGTATTTTTCAGAACAGGATTTCATAGTCAAATCAGTTGGCATAACTGTATTAGCCAATTTTTTGCTTTGAAATCTCCATGGCTTTACAATAGCAAACTACATTTTTGCTTGCTTACTGGTGTGCAGGGAGGGTAAGGCAGCTCCAATGTAGGGGGCAGGTGACCTCCTGGTCTGTCCTTGAGCCAGCAGCTCCCCTGGGCATGTTGTTCCATGGTGACTGACAGGATACAACAGGGGGAGCACATGCAAGAACTATTTTTTTGCATGGGCAGGCACTGGGAAACGAAGGGGACTTTTTAAAAATATCTTTTTGCCTTTTAAAAAAGCTGTTAATTTACGTACAAGTACAACCCACCTTTTTATGGAGTACAGTTCTATGTGTTGAGTTCTAACACATGCACAGACTTGTGTAACCACATCACAGACAGGAGACAGGACACCCCAAAGTTTCCTTTGCATTACTTTTGTTTTCCCGTTTCAAATGCTCTCCTTTGCACCTCCCCCAACCTCCTCTTCCTGGGTAACTCTAATCTGCTTTCTTTTTTAAAATATTTTTATTGAGATAATGTCACACACATACAGTCCATCCAAAGTATACAGTCAATGACTCACTTTATCATTATTACATAGTTCTGTATTCATCACCATGATCATTTTTAGAAAATTTGCATCATTCCAGAAAAAGAAATAAAAAGAGAAAAGAAAAAAAAAAACGTGCATCTCATTCCCCTTACCCCTCCATTGTTTATGATCCTGCAAATCCAGGCTGGGCTCCTAGCCATCCTTGTTCTTGCCCATATGACCCCTGTAATGCCCTGGTTGACACAGAGGGCTACTCTGAACATGGGAATCCGCGGGGCCAATCTCAGGGAGGTCAGCTTCCAGGAGGGGGGTAAGGTAGCCCGTTTTTGTTTTTTTTTTTGTTTTTTTTTGTTTTTGGACCAATTTGGCCCAGCTGGAGCATTATTTGTCCTGAAGTTGGAAACTTTGGGAACAAATAGATTTCGCAAGGAAAAGAAGCGATTGCTGCCACCATGTGGCCATTGTCACGGGCAGTTCAATTTGCTGCTGAAGCCCAATTAAAAGCAGAAACTGAGAGGAGGTAAGAAGAGGCTCTAGCTCTAGAAAAGGATTTTAGGTTAGCATGTTCCAACGACACTAATGTATGAGCAAAAAAAGGTAAAAACTTAAGATGGACAATGAAAAGTAATGGCGTGTAAAGTTGTGAAAATACATGGAAGATGTGTGCTGGCAGGTCCCAGCGGATATCCAGAGGAAAGGCTGGGATTGGAAGGTGTGGGATCCCTGGGAGAGTACAGAAGAGGGAGAGTAGGAGGAGAAAGTTGAAATTGAAGACGAGTTTAAACAAGAAAGGCCATTAATAACTACCAAAAATGAACACAAACAGGGATTCCAATAACCTTGGGAAGAGATACTTGCTCAGAAGCAGACAGTAATGAGGGAGTATATCCCCACAGAATTAGTAGAACTAAAGAAAAGGTTAAACCAAAAGACTGAGAGAGCATAGCTGATGGGTTATTGAACATAGGGAGAGATGTCTTCAGGAGTGGAAATGGCAAAAATGGCTAGCATAACTGCACATCCCTCATTTCGTCTGCATCTTTACCAAGCATGGCAAAGACCAGATGGCATTTGAAATTTATTCATATGGTGCATTTAAGCTGCAAAAATGGCCTTTTTTTCATCGGGAAATCTTCACACACATACAGTTCATACATGGTGTATGATCAGTGGCTCACAATATCATCACATAGTTGTATATTCATCACCATGATCATTTTTTAAAATATTTGCATCACTTCAGAAAAGAAATAAAAAGAAAAAACTAATACATACAATATACCTTACCCCTCCCTCTCATTGACCACGAGTATTTCCATCTACCTAATTTATTTTACCCTTTCCTATTTTATTTTTTTATCCATATTTTTTATTTATCTGTCCATACCCTCGATAAAAGGAGCATCAGACACAAGGTTTTCACAGTCACACGTGATATAGCTTTTTCACGTTGTAAAAGCTATATCATTATACAATCATTTTCAAGAAACATGGCTACTGGAACACAGCTCTACAGTTTCAGGTACTTTCCTCTAGCCACTCCAAAACTTCATAAATAAAAAGGAATATCTATATAATGCATAAGAGTAACCTCCAGAATAATCTCTTGATTCTGCTTGAAATCTCTCAGCCACTGAAACTTTATTTTGTCTCACTTCTCTCTTCCTCCTTTTGGTCAAGAAGGCTTTCTCAATCCCTTGATACCAGGTCCCGGCTCATCTCAGGAGTTCTGTCTCACATACATCCCTGGGCATCATGTCCCATGTAAGGGGGAAGGCAGTGGGGTCACCTGCCAAGTTGGCTTAGAAAGAGAGGAAAAGTGGCTTGTCTTAACGAGAGTGATATGCCATCCACAATAGGTAAACGGTCATCTATGGAAGAATTACAGGATATAGTCAGAGAATTGGGAATGAATCAAGCAACATATGCTGAATACTTTCATGGACCTGATGATGAGCTGTTCACAGCCAGTATGAAGGGTAAAATCTTGCAAACTGCGCCTCCAGCCTGGTATGGGACATCAGTGGTTATTCTAAGCCCCCTAGTTGGCCAAGCCATTCACTGGGTGGCACAGGCACTAGCAGACTTGGGTGAGATGGAAAGAAGGGGGAAAGGAGCGGGGAGGGGGGGTGCCTGTACATGTAACCTGTTAACAATTATGGGCTGATTCAACTGCCGCAGGCACCCCAATAGAAAACATAAATAACAGAACGCTATATTGGTAGGACTTGGCCAAAAGCTATCCAAGGAGTAAAAATATCAGCTTCTAAATCTGTACTACCAGTTATCAGTCCTCTAGCACCCCTCACCCCCAGAGGAAAGTAAGTCTGGCCTAAGGGGGTGGGTACTCCCTACCCTTGAAGTCTAGGGGTGGGGCCATGGTTGACTTCAAATACAGGTGACAGCAGGCAATTGGAGGCCTCTCCTCACATAGAGCTAATTAATCCACTGGTCTCCATTTGCACGTTGAAGCCCTTACTGATACAGGAGCAGAATACATACTCATCTATGGAGACCCCAGAGATTTAATGGGCGCCTAAAGTGACAGAAGGGTAGGGCTGAAAAAGCCATATTAGTAATGTGGTCTACCCAAACATTGCAAATTGGGTGCCTCACTCCCCCAAAAGTACATTGTAGGTATTTCTCCCATTCACAAATATATATTAGGGGTGAATGTGTGAATCTCATCGTTGTGTCTGCATGGTGAAATCGGTTATCCAGGGTGCTGTTCTTTGGTCCCCAGTGCACCTGCCTCCACCCAAGAGGGTCTGACCCACACCAAACAATATCACCTCCTGGGTGGACATGCTGAAATCAGTGAGCCATTAAAAGAACTGCCCAGAGTGCGGATCAGAGGACCAGCACAGAGCCCATTTAAAAGTCCTGCATGGCCGGTGAGAATACCTAATGGGAGTTGGAGAATGGCAGGTGATTAAATAAGGTTGTTCCTTCCATTCACACCACGGTGCCTAATATTGCAATGCTTCTTGATAACTTACCAACCCGGTTAAGAAAGTCTCATTATGTATTAGACTTAGTTAATGCCTTATTTGGTATCCAAGTAGCTGAAGATACCCAAGATCAATTTGCATTTACGCAGGGAGGGCGGCAGTGAACTTTCCAGGTTTTGCCACAAGGGTACCTAAATAGCCCCACCACCTGTCACAGAATGGTGGCAGCTGATTTAGCAAGATGGGAAAAGCCACAAAAAGTTACTGAGTTTCACTCTATTGACGATATTATGCTTATTTCCGATAGTATGTCATCTCTAGAAATGGAGGCCTGCCGTTAACAACGCTTTTTAACAAGCCAAAGATGGGCCATCAACGATGCCAAGACCCAGCAGTCTAGACAGTCTGTAAAATTCCTAGGAGTGGTTTGGTCGGGTAAGATGAAGGTCTTTCCGGCAGGGGTCGTAGATACAGTACTAACGCGTCTGGCTCCCTGCACCGTAAAGGAACCGCAAGCCTTTATAGGCTTATTAAATTCCTGGAGACCCTTTATACTCCACCTAGCTCAGATACTTCAATCATTATATAGATTAATAAAAAGGGAGGGGTGCTCATTGGCATTGGGACACTGAGGCTGAGTAAACTTTCGAACAAGCAAAAATAGCTGTAAAACAGATCCAGTCTCTGGGTACTTTAGCAGCAGGGCAAGCTCGTGAATTGGATGTTGCCAGGCACCCAGAAGAGCTCGGGGGGAGCCTGTGGCAAAAACAATATGGGAAGCGAGTACCGCTCAGACATGGGCCCAGCTACGGAGAGGAACAGAACAGCAATACAGACCTATTGAAAACCACTGTGAGTAGTATATCCTGCTCTTATGCAAACCGAGCCCAAAACAATGCCTTTGCCAATAACTATGCGAACATCTTTGCCGATAAGCGGATGGAGCAAAGACACTTGTATTCAACCCCAAAGTGCTTGTGCCACATCTAATACACTACAAAAATGGCATGTTTGTTTACAACCACGGAGTTCTCTCCATACCAGCCTACCATCTGAGGAGTTACATAAATTATCAGGGCCAGTTATGGATGTAGAGAATCCAGACTCTCCTACACCACCCATGCCAGTGATAGAGGAAGCAGCATCAATAAGAGAGGGTGTGGGAGCCCCATTGGAGGGGCTGGCACCCTGACGGTTCCTGCAGAGGACAACCCCTCCCTGGAAGGCTCACAATAGCAGTTCCAATAACTAAGGACACCATATGGATAGATGATGAGAATGTCAGAGCAGTCAATGGGCTGAGCTAGGAGCCGTGCGGATGGTTATAGTCCAGGAGCCAGATGCACCAACAGTCTGACTCTCTAGATGGGACTGTGGCAACAGGAGAAATGAGCCATAGCTGGTAAGGACATATGGGATAAAGCCCTGTGGGAAAATATCTGGGTTCGGGCACAAAACTCTGATGGCAAAATAAAAATCTGGCACAATCCAGCCAACACTTCTCGCATGCTTTCAGGAAATTTGGAAGCCAACACCTTAGCTTAATTAGATGGGTTGATGTAAAATGTGACCAAGCAGATTGGCTACACACTGTAAATCAGGACCACAAGACTCCTAAGACTGTATGGGAATTATGTAAAAGGTTGCATCTCCCTTCGAAATATATATGTGCTTACGGCCTGTGAGTCCTGTCCAACATGTGCTCAATGGAGGTGCCTCCTATCTCATAATATGGGGCAGATACCACAGGGGACACAGGCCAGGCAACACTGGCAAATAGACTCTATAGAGACACCCCCGCCCCCATCTTCTGTTGAATGGACAGAAGTGCACACTAACCTGTGTAGTTACTGCTTCAGGAGTTCTGCAGGATTAT
Organism: Myrmecophaga tridactyla; assembly: GCA_004026745.1. Classification (NCBI taxonomy): domain Eukaryota; kingdom Metazoa; phylum Chordata; class Mammalia; order Pilosa; family Myrmecophagidae; genus Myrmecophaga; species Myrmecophaga tridactyla. Next base: position 8,468 of record PVIY010057298.1, read on the forward strand.
AGATGTTCATGAGTGAATCAAGCTTCAATAATGGGAGAACTTGAGAAACTTTCCTGCATGTGTGGCACACCAAAACACATAGACAGTGACCAAGGCACTCATTTACAGGATGCCATGTCCAGGATCGGGCACACAAAAGTGAAATTGCCTGGCACTTTCATCTGCCATACAGCCCCCAGGCCGCTGGTCTGATAGAGAGGCAAAAATGGTATCTTGAAGAAACAGCTACAGCAGTTACTTCCCATCCACTCATTGCACGGGTGGGCACCTCACTTACAGGAAGCAATTAGGATTAATAGTGCACTGATGGCTGGATGAACCTCAGCATATGAACGTTTCAGCATATGAACCCGATGCCCACTCCACCAGCAATAAGAATAGAAATAACATCGGAATAAGCAAAAGGAAATGGGCAATTGGGGCGGCGTCATATCATACCAGACTGACGGCTGGGTGTGTGGACAGCTGCCGATTTCCACCAGAGATGAAATGCCTTGAACAAAATTGCCTTTTAACCCAACAGAGTGGGGTTTGGGGATCTGCTTTACTAATTTTCCTCTTGACATTTGCAGGCACAGGTATTTGTTCATGTGTCTTATATCATTGTTGTGGATTCTGCCTCCAGATGTGCCCCTCAATTACCGCTCAGGAATATTTGCAGAAGAGGGGTGTGTAGAATGTAAGAGTGGGGTTTTTTTGAGGGGTGGAGTGTGAGGCCAATAACCAGAGTAGCCAAAAATTCCTAGATAAGGCAAACCCTGCCCCCTGTAAATACATCTAAAAGTGCACATTGCACATGCCTAAGCACAAATTGCTATCCATATTACGACCATTCCTGCTACATGTCAGTAACTTAAAAAAACCTGTTTATAATCTTGCAAATTCCAACTTGGCTCTGTGCCTTCCTTGTTCTTATCCCAATACAATCCCCTGTAATCTTCAGGCAGCAGGAAGTGCTACTCTGAACACCCTGCAGCTGCCCGGGACCAGCTTCCAGGCTGTAAATTCCCTAATAAGCTGTTTCTATTTTGCTATATGAAGTGGCTGGCTTTGTTTTTTGGTCTTACGTTCCCATTGAACTTCGGCAGAACCTATTCTGTAGGTACACAGCCAGACAGGAGGAGACCCAGCATGAGCTTCCAAGAGTCTTCTCCCCAGGGAGTTACATAGGACACACTTAATTTCCCCAACAACAAGTTATAACAACACATGAGAAGTATTTCTACCCGAGGAGTGTGCCTGAGCCTCAGAGTTCAAGGCTTTTATTGGGGACTCTCATATGGGCACCCCCTCCCTGGCATGCACCACAATGCCAGACTCCCAGAAGGAAAGCAGGTGTCCAACAGATACTACACTGTTTGCACACACAGTCTAGGCACAATGAGCCACCCATATCCTCTACGGGATATTTCACATCAGATTAAGGACTGTTTACCCATTGAGTTCCCAGACACCAGCCAAGGGCCAACCTTGCCAGCAGTCCTTTCTAAGGATAGTAGCCTCAGGCCTGCTATGTGAACTCTTTTCTGCACACATGCAAATCCCCAGACCCTGCTCCCTGAGACCTGAAACAGCAGAGTCATCTCTGGGTGAATCCAGAAAGCCCTAATAGAAGCCCTCCGCAAGAAGGAATGTCAGGGATCCGGAAGAGGAACTCACCAGGGCCAGGTGACATCTAGGCTGGTAGCCTGAGCTCCAAAGCCTAATGGTTTGGGAAGAAAGAACAGGTTCTAAGAGCCCAGGAATCTAGCCTCCCGATGGGTGAGCTGCTCCAGGGAACAAACGTGACTGTGAGCTGAGAAAAGGGTCATCCTGGGACTTATAGTGAACCAGCATCCGTGGGGCTGGGCAGGTTCAGTATTCAGTGGTGACAGCAGATGGCCAAGGGCAGGGGCAGCCATCATGGACAGATAAAACAAGCAAGACAGGTACACAGTTTCCTTTCCACCTGGCATTTGAAAGTGAGACCCCACCCCTGTGGACTGACAATCTAAGGGGGGTGGGGCACTGGCCGGAGTTTCAACGAATGGGGAGGAGGGGGCTTTCAATAAGTAGTTGAAAAAATAAAGATATGAAAATATTTGTACCCAAGTTCATTATGGTTACATAAACAGTATTTCTATATGCTTTTACTTTTCTAAATGTGTGTATATATGTGTTTACAAGAAAAAAAGATACACACCAACATTTTCATGTCTGTTAACTCTGGGGTGGTGGAATTATGGGTTTTCCCTTTCTTTGTGTTTTCATGAATTTTCTGTAATAAAATCATATTACCTCTGTTATACGAGAAAAACTACCTGTACTACTTTGAAAGTGTTGTGTACCCCCAGAAAAGCCATGGTCTTTAATCCTGACTCAATAATGTAGGGTGGAAGTCCCTTTGATTAGATTATCTCCATGAAGATGTGACCCGCCCAGATATGGGTGTGGCCTTTTGGTTAGTGATATGACTCCGCCCATTCAAGGCGGGTCTTGATTAGTTTACTGGAGTCCTTCGAAAGGGGAAACATTTTGAAGAAACACCAGATGCAGGCACTTGGAGAACAGTTGTTTCAGAGATGACAGACATGAATGTTTGGAGATGCTTGGAGAGTGGTAGAGAGAGCAGATACATAGACATGGGCAGAGCCCAGCAGACATCGCTATGTGCCTTCCCATGAAGCTAAGCAAGCCAGAACCCAGAGTTGTGTCCTGGAGGAGCTAAGTGAAGGCCTACAGATGCTTAGAGAGGAAACTACTGGCATCAGAAGTGGAAGTAACAAACCAGGAACGAGGACCAGCAGACACCAGCCACATGGCCTTCCCAGCCGCGTTCCTGACAACATCAGCCTTTCTTGAGTGAAGGTAACTCTTTTTGTTGCCTTAATTTGGACATTTTCATGGTCTTAGAACTGTAAACTTGTAACTTATTAAATTCCCTTTTTAAAAGCTATTTCATTTCTAGGGGTATGGTATGTATAATTTTTTTTCTGTTTTTGTTTTATTTCTTTTTCTGTTGTCTTTTTATTTCTTTTTCTGAATTGATGCAAATGTTCTAAGAAATGATCATGATGATGAATATGCAACTATGTGATGATATGGTAAATTACTGATTATATATGTAGAACGGAATGATCATTAAAAAAATAAATAAATAAAAATTTAAAAAAACAAAAAAAAGAAACTATTACATGCAAATGTTCTAAGAAATGATTATGATGATGAACATACAACTATGTGATGGAAAAAAAAAGAATGTTCATATTGTACACTGATTGGTTTTACTAATAAGAATTTTTTTTTAATTTGCCTTTCCTAACATCTAATAAAAATGGAAAATGCAAAAAAAAAAAGTCATTCCATTTCTGGTATATTGCTTTCCAGCAGCATTAGCAAACTGATACACAACAATAGCTATTTTTTTAAATGAGTAGAAAGAAATGAGCCAATATATTAAAAGGAGATTGAATGGTAGGATTAATAATTTTTTTCAGCTTCTTTATACTTTTATGGACTTTCTAAATTATTCACACTGACCTGTATGAAGCAAAGGGGGACTTTTAAAAGATTAAATGAGATGTTGCATTTCAGAGTGAGATTGGGAGAAGGGACAGGAGATGAGCAGTGAAGGGGAAAGGATGGTTTGCAGGGGAGGGAGGAGGACATTTTGGTGAGAAGGTAACATTTATAGGGAAATGACTTAATCATCTATGATGGGGGACAGAAAGAGAGTGCTATGAAAGCAGAGGCTGGGGTGGGGAGATCTGCAATGGGGTGCAAGAGGAGCCAGCAGAAGGGGGAGAAGACAGCGCAGAAAGAGGCTTCCTTGGTTGGGCAGTCAGCGGGACCCAGAGGAGAACTGGCAATTATGGGTCCTGGTGTTAAAAGTGTGAAGGACAGAAGGAGGGAGAGAGGGAGCAACAGGGATACATGGCCTGCCTGGAGAATGCAGCTGAAGGGAGTAGGGCTGTGAGTCAGGTCTTGGGGAGGGAGCCCTTGGAGGCGTTTTCTGGGATGGGGAGAAGGATTTTCTCATGGAAGAAAGCTAAAAAAGGTCAAAGAGGCCCAAGGGACATATATGGAGCCCGGAACAGGAGGGAAGCAAGGGCAATGAGGCTGTGGTGGGAAGCTAAGGACATCTTTATGATGGTCCCTAATCTGGGGATAACACCAAACCAAATGATGGGATAACAACTGCCAGAAAGTAAAAACAGGTGGATTTCCCACATAGAGACAAGAGCCATTTAGGCAAAACAGAAGAAACCTCCTTGAGTCCTTCCATGGCTTCAAAACATGAGAAGAAAGTGGGGAGAATCTGAAGTTGGCAAAACAAAATGCACACTTGGAAATCTGCTATCCCCTGTCCCCTGGGTGATAGCAGTCAGCAGAGGTCCCTTGCCCTGGGCATATCTGGGTTACCCCAGGGTTCTCCCAACCAGAAGGTCATGGAGCTGAAGGGGAGGTGGAATTTGTTTAGGGCAGCAGCAGA
>PVIY010057299.1:0-12939 GCA_004026745.1 Myrmecophaga tridactyla
GTGAACAATTTCTTTTGGAAAGAAGCTGCAGTCGTGAGTGGGTGTGTCCCAGCTCTGTTGTGCTGGAAAGACTTCTTCTGGGCTGTCCTGCAGAGGCAGCTCTGCTTTGGCTGCTGGTTTCCTTTTGGGTCTCTCTGGGCCAAACTGGAGAGTGCTCAGGCTTCTGCGAGCTGCTGGACGCTGACTAGTCACTGGGCAGGATGACGCCCTGTGCCCTGGCCGGTCCCAATACAAGGAGATGTCCCGGCACGGTCTTTATGTGGCACGTTATTTCAGACCCATGTCCTGATTACTGGAGAATTGGGGTCATATGGGGCTTTTTGATTTATTGTTACATTCTCTCCTGATTCCCTAACAGGGAATGTTAAATTAATTGGGTTTTGGAGAATTTGGTGAAACTCTGGAGTAATAAGTGTCCTCCACAAAAGGGCACCTATTCCTGCGGCCGGGAAACCATTTGTAAATGGGGCGTTTGGAGCTGTTCCTGTGTAAGGCATGTCCAGACTTTAAAGGGTGGACCTTCCTCCAACCCAGGCCGAGGTCCTTGCCTAAAAGGAAATGGGCTGTGGAGAGAGGCCTTGGGGAGTACTAGAAGCAGTGAGTCAGGGGAATTCGGAGCAGAAAGCAGAGTCCCCAGATGCAGTACCATGTGACAGAAAAGCCAGGAACCCCAGAAACTGCTGGCCAGTCAGAAGATGCCAGCCTAGAGGCAGCAAACCTTCTGAAACACTGTTCCAGTAAATCCCTGTGTTAGGACAACCCATTGTGTGGTTTTTGCTTTAGCAACCAGGAAACCAATGCAAATTCCTTGGGTGGAAATACCAAGCCAGTTGCAACTTCACTGGAAGTGAGGACCCCTGTTTACCAAACTCCTTTGTGGGTCTCAGTTGGCAAATGGCACAGCCAAGGATAAGCATTTTTGTCTTTTAAAGGTGTTTTGCAAAGCCAATATGAAAATCAAACATCTTATCATCTTAAGTTTCAGATAACTTGGATTTAGTGGGGGCCTTTTCCTACAGGGCATGAAACGCATTTATAGGCATTATTTTATTTCATTATTTATTTTGTATCGAATCTGTGAGCCACTGTGGGTGCCGCCATTACTGAGATGGGAAACTGAGCCACAGAGAAGCATGGCTCTCACGGAGGGAGTGGGACTAATGTCAGATTTCCTACCTCCCAGTTCTGTCCCCAAGAAGATTTAGCTTTCACTTGGTAATGGGAAAGCCACTGTGTACATGGCGTCTCCCTCCCTGCTTTCCTCCTTTTTTCCTTCCTCCCTTTCTAGTTGGAAAAGAGAAAAGGACATGGAAACAGACTATGCAGGAAAACAAAATGTAAGTGTGTAAAAAGAAACAGTGTTTAGCATTTAAAGGGAATACGCTTAATGGTGCTCTTCATTTGATCGGGAGAGTAGTGATTTTTCCAAGGGACTGGATTTCAATGGATTTGATGCCAATTTGTGCAGTTTGTCTCACGATGATTTTGTGACTTAGGAATCTTGAAATACATCCCATTGCTTTCAGTATGTTGGGTTTTGTTCATTAAGGAGTCGTTTTCAGCAAGTGTGCTGCAAATGCCATTTCTCCTTGGAAATTGATCTTATTGGATGGGTTTCTTGGAAATCAGCCTTTATAGGTGTCATCCCTGTTGAGAGAGCTGTTTTGAGTTCTCTTGGAATTTAGTTGAACCCTTTTATACTAATGCACATGATTCCTTTAGTCCTTTATTTGAGTCTTTATCTTTTTAGGCATTTAGATAGAATCATTATTTCCTTTCAGAAAAATTGTTGCTTATTGTCTGAGTTTTCCAGCTACAACAACCTTCACTGGGTTGGGTTAAACAATGGGAATTTATTGGCTTATGGTTTTAGGCTAAGAAAAGTCCCAAATCAAGAGGTCATCAAGGTGATGCTTTCTCCCTGTGGACCGTGGCGTTGTGGGGCTGGCTGCCGGCCATCCTCGGCCCTTGGCTTTTCTGACATGACCATGTGCTCGGTGGCAGTTCCCCTTCCTTCCCCAGTTCTCTTGACTTCCGTGGCCCTTTCCCCATGACTGCAGTTCGTTCTGCTTATACAGGGCTCCAGTGACGCAGAGTCCAGGAATGCCCAGCTGAGTCAGCCACAGCGCAACTGAGGTGACTTCCTCAAGTGACCTCCTGAATCGGTCCCCACCCACCAGTATGTGTGCCCAGACCAAGACCATGTCCAAACGGGTGACATGGGTCAACCCACCACACTGTGTTTTCTAATTGCTCATCTTTTGGCATTCCAGCTTTATAAATGGAGCGAGTGTTTTCCTGATCAATATTTATTTTTGAACTTTTCTACTTTTTCTTAGAGAAGTTGTGGGTATACACAAAAATCATGCATAAAATACAGGGTTCCTCTATACACTCTCTTATTAACACCATGCACTAAGGAGGTACATTTGTAACAATTGATAAAAGCAGGCTTTTATAATTGCAATATAAACCATAATCCATGGTTTATTCTAGGGGTCACTGTTTGCGGTGTACAGTCCTACAGATTTTTAAAAATTATTATTCTAGCAACATATATACAATCTAAAATTTCCCATTTTTACCACATTCAAATATATAATTCAGTGCTGTTAGTTCACAGTGTTGCCCTACAATCATTATCACCAAAACTTTTCCATCATCCCAAATAGAAACTCTGTACAATTTAAGTCTTAACTCCCTATTCCCTTCCCCACCTGAACCCCTCATAACCTCTATTCAAGATTTAGCCTCTATGACTTTGCTTATTCTAATTATTTCATAGCAATATTTCTTTTGAAACTTTTCTTTTTACACACTTACATTTTGTTTTCCTGCATAGTCTGTTTCCATGTCCTTTTCTCTTTTCCAACTAGCATATCTATTACTGCACCTTGGCAGGTAGTATCATGGAATTGTCATACATTAAAAAAAAGATGGTAAAAATTTAGCTCAATGCTGTGGCTGTTTAATTTTAAATAACAATTGTAGATGTTTTAAAAAGTGACAATGAAAAATGAATTAAGCATGAAAATGTGAATCCAGAGGCTGGTTTATGTAAAATCTTATTTTCTTGATCAAATCACTTTCTTTCTCCAGGCGTCGCTTTCATCTATAAAATGGTTGAATAATGTCTGTTCATTACTGTCACATTTGCATAGATAAAGGATAGATAGCATGCTCAATTATGAACCATATTTTGAGCAATTCCTAAGATACCCCTAATAATAGCTCTTTTGTGTTCAGTGTCATCTAATTCTGGTAAGGTGTTTTTCTCTCTATTGCATGAAATAGACTGACTTTTTATTCTGTCATATTTACGTGATGAGAGGCGCATTCCCAGTCTACCAGGAACACAGAGGGGAACAAAGCCGGCGCAATATAAAGCAGTCTGGAATCTTCTGACTGGGTTTCTGACCCCATGTCTCCCAGCGCAGCCTCCCAGCCTGAGCTCCAGCACCTTTCTTTGGAGAGAGGGCAGGGGCATCCCAGCTGCTCGGCTGAAGGCAGAAAGCATGCCGGTCCAAAGAGGTCCCTCTGAACTTCCTTTCCTGCACGTCCTTTCCCCAGATGACAGGCCCCTTGTTCCTGCGGTCTGCTCCTTGTGAATCCCTGGAGGGAAGCCCGGAACGTGGTATGGAGTTCCATTCCATTCCATTTCCCAACCCTTTCCCTCTTGAGCTGGCACCCATTTTTTTAGCCCTGCAGATAAAAAAATCCTGGCACTGCTTCAGCCTACTTTTATATATCAGGAATTTCCCTAGTTTTAATACAGAAAACCATTTCATTTTATGTTATTGATCTGTGACCTTTACGTTATGTGAAAAATTACCTCACTATGATTACCGTGTTGGAAACCTTCACTTTTCTGTCAACCAATGACTGTACAGTTTGAAAATGAATGATATACTAGGATCATTTTTATTCTGAATGGAATTAGTCCCCCAAATCCCTATTGGCCTCATTTAGTAGAAAGATGAAATGGCGATTGTAAATCAGACTCTCCACTGTTAACTTCTGACTTATTCTCTCCGTTCCTTTTTTCTCTTTTTTCAAATATCCAAATAAAATTTATTGCTGCTTTTGTTAGGATTTAATTTGTGCTAAAGGCAGGTTGCAAAGGAAACTATTTAAAGCCCTTGAGGAAAATATCCATGGTTTAAGGTGCAACTGATTTGTTTCTTCTTTGGGGAAAAGGTGAGAGATGATTTCTGGAAAAAAAATGATGGGGGAAGAGTGGAGAAGCAGAATTTAAGACTAGTTATTGTGCTGTTTGGGGCATGTGTGTCTGGTTCTTACAGCATAAACTATTTTAGTGGTTTTTTGCTTGTTTGTTTTGTTTTTCAGCCTTTGGTCTCTAGTATCTGAATCAGCAGATAGAAAACAACGTCTGGGTCCACCAAGAAATTATACATTGATAATACTACAGATTTCAAGAAAGCGGATTAGAGAATGACATCTGGGGATCCTGAGGGGCCCATCACGACATCAAATGCAGTCTTCCTGTGCCACCTCACTCTACCAATTTGTCAAATATTTCACCAGTTCTGTCTGCTGCTCCCTTCTGAGATGTCACAACTACAACACTCCCCATTCTTTTCTTTTTTATTTTTTTGTATGCTGCATGGTGGGGTTACATTTCATTCTTGTTCCATGTGAGTGTCCCATTATTGCAGCACCATTTGTTGAATTTTTTTGTGTGTTTGTTTGTTTTGGGGAGTGCAGTGGCCAGAAATTGAACCCAGGTCTCCCACATGGCAGGCGAGATGAACTATCCTTGCACCCCCCACTGAACTACCCTTGCACCCCCACTCCCCATTCTTTTTGCTGTGAAACATGAGGCATCTGGGACTTGGGCTCTAGTTGTTTTGGTAACAAACTGGATTCCTTAGTGATTTTATAAAGGTGAAAAATTGAAAGGGGATTGATCATTTTCTGGAAGTAGGAGGCCATTTCTTAGATGCTGTTCTCAAAGATAAAGGAATTAACTATAGGAATGAAAACACTTCTCCAAAAAGCAACGTTAAATTGTAGTAGACTTGAACATTCTTTGCCCAAAGAGAGAACTAAAAGACCTTCAGCTGAGCCCTGGGAGGCGGGCGGGGAATGTGTTGCCTTCCAGCTTCCCCTCTAGGGACCACCTGGACAGGCAGAACTCTGGGGAGAAGGGAGAAAAACAGTCCCTACATTTTAAAGAAGGGGAAGAATATATTCACAGCTTTCCCCTTTCTAAGAAACTGGGATCTCATCGTTCCCCAGTGACAACCGGACGTGGTTTCTACTTCTCTCCTTGGGTGTGTATCTTTGGACAAGCCTCAGGGTTCTCAGCTGTGAAACAGGATCACAATGCCGGCCTCAAGGCAGAAACTTGAATGAGATAATGGTCTGGATGCCCCCGGCAGTCTTTGGGGAGTTCGATAAACAAGTGGCATGACTGGTCGGAAGGAACACTCCCAGAGCTCTGACCCGCTGTCACTGGGCCCTGGCATGTGGGGGTTTGAACCACGCACTCGCTGCCTTTTCTCTCCCGGTGACACTTCTGCTGCCCTGTGCCCGCAGTGCACAGCCAGCGTTGTCCTCTCGAGCCCTCCTTGGGCACCAGCAGGCAGGGGCTGGGGAGCAGGGCCCCGGCTCCCCACCTGCAGCTGCTTTGCGCTCCTTTGCTCTGTGTGTGTTTCCCGTTGCTTGGGGTGGGGGCGGTGAAAGAGAAAACCCACTCAACGGCCTGGCTGCTGTGTAGGGAGTCTCTCGGATATGAATGCAGGAAAAGTGGCTCTGCTGCCCCTGGCTGCTGGCCTGCCTCCTGCCCTGGTGCTCTGTTGGCTAATGGTGGTCGTGGGAGGCCTTGGAGGGGTCCCGGGTAAAGGACAGAGAGGTGTATGTGCGTGCGTGTGTGTATGCGTGTGCATACGCATGTGTGTATGTGTGTGCACGCGTGTGGCTGGGGATAGAGAAGGGGCCGAGCCTGCTGCACTGCTCCCCCTCTCCCCCTGCCCCCCTTCCCTAGCCCCTGGTTGCTAGGCAGTTTCTATGGTAGCAGCATCCTTAGACTCAACTTTTCCCTTTCATTTAGAGCCAATTAAGGTAAAATAGTGTGTGTGTGTGTGTGTGGGGGGGGGTGATAGGGAAGAGCTTGCAATGCAAGGGGGCGGGGGGAGAGGGAGGGAGGCGATTTGATGCAGCAAGTGAAGTGTTTTCTCTGCCAAAGTCGCAGTAGAGATTCTGAAGCTGCAGTTGCATCTCCTTTCCTGTGTCCACGCCTGAGCGGGAAGCAGCAGCAGCTCTGTGCCGAGCTGGGCGTTTGGCAGGAAGGCTCCCACCCGACAGCCACACTGCAGACCCCCCTTGGAGAACTCCCCCTGCACCGCGCCCCCAGGAGGCCCCTCCAGACCCTGGTGGCCAGGCTTCCCTCCTCTGAGCCCCATCTAGTTTCGTTTTTCGCCCTCTCCCCTCTCCCTCCCGCTCTGGCTCTGGTTTTGTTTGTTTCTGACGTTCTGTCTGTGTCTGCACTGTTTGGTGTCTCTATTTTCTCTTTTGCTATCAATACTTGATCAGAGGAGAGCCAAAAGTTTTTTAAAATGCCAATTGCACAGTTGCTGGAGCTATGGAAAAAGATAGAAGTGGAACCCATGGAAATAGAGGTGAGTAAAGAGAAGAAAATATGTACTTTTCATACTATCCTGGAAAATCCTAGCTGTAGCAAATGAACTGTTTTGTTTAATATAATGAATCCTTATCTAATGAGTGACTATTATATGATAGATGTAACGTGTATACATGCATATGTTATATTGTATAGATGTGTTTATACCTTATACATACACACTATATATGAACTGTATTTGTGTAGGGAAAATATATAAATGAAAATGAATAGAGTTGGAAAACGTTGTTGCTCTTATGCCATCAGGGTGTTTGTTAAAGTGTGTGTGTGTCTTAAAGTGTTTGCAGGCTTCCAAACTAGTCTGCCTCACTTTGATTTCTCTTCAACAAGTGGCTTTAAATTAAAAGACCTCCATTTGCTACAGTGGAGGCTGAAACTAGAAGGCAAAATAAATGATGAATTCTTCTTCAAGGAACAGAAAGCAGAAGCACAATGCAATCTTAAAAGGATGTTTGTTCAAACAAAGAGGAATGCTTAAAGATAAAGGGAAAAGATAATGAAATGTCATATCAAGAACCCATTCCCAGGGCTGGCTGATGTGCAGAAGACGTTGCTGATATTAAGTATTTGCTTCCCCAGGGGTGGGCAGAGCTCTCTTTCCTGGAATTTGTTTTGCTTAATTTGAATTATAAATGAACATTTATTTTTCCGTGAACAGAAAGCTCCCCCAAATTACTAAGACCAACTGAATTATTAGATACACTTGTACTGTGTCTATAGCAACTCAAATTGCACTGAACAATTTGCTCATTTCAATAACTTACTAAAAGCCAAGCTTTAATTTTTGCCTTATCTCCCACATCAACTGGTTTTAAAGGATTAAAACAGTTTAATCCTTTCTGTTTTAAATTATATTTTAAATATACATACAGTATATCGAGATATTGACATCACCATTTTAAACCGATTGAGAGATTCCATCTTGGAAGAGAGTTCCCTTAATGTTTTATGTTTAATACTTTACTCGGAAGTCAAACTAACTTAACCGTGCTTGAAATGCATATCTGCATTTTATATAGCTTGTCCAGCACGGCACAGATACTAAACCCATTTTTAAGTTATAATCCCCCAAGCTGGGTTGTGTCTGGAGTGCTACCTAAGCTGGGAGCAGCTGGCACCCGGCGGCAGGAGCCTGGGTGGTCCGTGCCCCACAGCGCCGAGAACAGCCCTTCACTTCCGCGGGGCCAGGCACCGACGCTGCTTGCCTTTTGAGAAGTGGTTGAATATTTACAAAATTGAACTAATGAGTGAACAAACTATTAAGCAGAAATTCTTTTCCTTTTTCCCAGCACTTTCTAAAGCCCTTCTGAGCATCTTCACCCTTTTTGTCTGTGCCGAGATGCCTCTGCCTCCCCGGCTTCCCAGGCACTGGGCATCTCACCTATTTTCTCTGAGGACGCAGAGTTTGAGATTCATTGTATCTCTTCCATTCAAATCATCTTCATTCAAAAAACATAGAACCGGGGAAATCTCTGTGACTGTCTAGGGAAAGTATTTGTGCTTTTGTGAGCTGTTTTGAGATATTTTGGGTGATACATTTTACCCATGAACGAGGTGTGTTGACAAGGAAACATGTGCTAATTAAAAACTGGGACTGCCATAAAATCCCCGAAAATCTAGCATTAAAAAGAAGCATGCGGTGTTTCACAAGTTATATTTTTGCAAGTTAAATCCATGCTTCAAAAGCAGGGCTTTTCAGATCAGTAGCTTCCGTAGGGCACAGGGCACGCTTTGGGGGGAGGTGAGAGGTAGAAGATGGGACAAGTAAGGTGAGTACATGCACCAGCTGGGCAGTGCCCCTGGGCCATTTCAGTTGTATTCTTTCCAGGGGATAAACATGCCTTGTCTTTCTGGGCTATCACAATGCATCAGAGAGAGGAAAATCCCTGTTTTCAACAGTGCAGATAAAACAGGATTCCCTGAAGACTTGTGGTCAAGTCAGTATAATGACTATTATTCTACAGCTCTGAGGTCAGAAGGCAAAACTAGGGCTTAGAACTATGAGAAGAGCTGACTTAGTGTGTCTCCTGTCTGCTGGAGCCTGGGCTGCGGTCTCATGCTTCCTCTCCAGGCTTCTGCGAAGTAGTCGGTTTTCTTAAACCAGAGGCTCGTTAGGCGTTTGCCCAAAGTCATGTTACGTCAGAAGCAGAGGCTCAGGTCCCCGGCTGTTTAATGTTCAGAATACAGCAATGCCATGCTTTGTGTTATCATGGGTGGGGGCCTATCCAGTCTTTGGTTTCATTAATTCTCTAGGCCTTCCCCTGAGATTATGGTTTTATTCCATTCAACTAGGAATGGTGACACATGCTTTTGGTTGTCACTTCTCTGCTGCCTTCTTAACCATGCCAGCATTTCAGCTTCACGTTACTCCACCCTCCCAGCTCCGCAAAGCTATAAGGAACTTATATAAACCACCTATCCTTTTGACTGTGGCACACGTTACACAACCTTGGTTCATTTAGTGACTTACAATTTTGGACATGAGCGATCCCTGCTTTATGTCACACCTGCTTTGTAAAGGATCAGCCTTTGGAATGAAGCATGATACAGTTACATGTAAATTCAAGCAGAAAAAGAGCTTGCACAGTTTTCACATGCTGGCTGCACTGAGTATTCATCGAGTCCTCCTTTATGCAATTGCCTGTGGGTGGCTATTGACAAAACCTTTGTGAGGATGACGATAGCTGATGCTTATCTTTGTTGTCAGACCCCCGAGGAGGACCCTGGCCTGGGTGCAGAGCCCATCACAGAAGACACCACGGAAGAGGTAACTATCCTTGTCTTAGCACAGCCTGATGGTTTGAGGAGGGTCGGTTCCAGAAGACGGGACAGAGGGGGACATGGAAGTCTGAAAGTGATAGTCTATGAGTAGTTACTTTACTGAAATATGTATACACACATGCACACATACACAAATGTATGTATGCACACTCACATATTATGTGCATATGATGTTCAATTATTTCCCACAAAATAAATACTTAGAACGTAGGAAGAAAAACTATGAACCAAGACAAAATTCATAGTCTTTTTGTTATAGACCTTTTAAAGCAAGGAAATGGCATATTATCAACAATATAACCAGCAGAGGCATGAAATAAGAGACAAATAATTTTACCTGTTGGTAGTAGAAAATGTAGAGTGTTAAAATGTTCAGTGATGTGTCAAAGAGCCATGGAAGAAAAGGGAATTTCGCCTGTGAGCAAATGGCCTCCAAAGTTGGAGTTGGTTTCTGCTTTCACATCGTATTTCAATTTTATATTTGAACACACATTTAAGAGTGTGTTTCTGAACCAGACAACAGGAAACCAACTCCAACTTTAATAATTCAGGGCCTTACTGGCATCCCAGTGCAGATTTCATTGATAATGAGCACATCGCAGGGGAGACATTGGGCATGAAAGAGCTAAATCCCGAAGCTGAATTGAAGTAGTAAAATAATCCTACTGAAGCAGCCATATTTCTACACTTACAAAGTAAATTCTCTCAAAGGCAGGTGGAACCATGGAAAGTTGACAAGGCAATTAATAAGATTCAGCAACCTAAGCTACTCAGATAATGAACAACTTGGAACCATGAAAGTTGTAAAATTTGCAACTCTGTCAACTTTTAAAAATAGCTGGTCAGGTAGGAAGACTGGATCAATGAACATTACTGACTTCACAACAGAGTCCACTCAGATGCTGAGAAATGCTTATGACAACCATCTCAGCCTAGGTGCACCAACACAAATTTTAAGCCAAGCTTAAAATGGGTCTTATGATTAGATGACGTAGGATGTTTGGTTAAATAAAGCAAAATGGCTTTAAGCGGCCTCATCCTTAACTGCCAGCCCTTCAAAGTTCTGTGCTTTTGTACCTGGCCTGGGAGTCTGGAGCCCTGATTCTATTCCTAGCTTTGCAACGATCTTGCTGTGTTCTTGATCAAAATGTTTGGCCTGGCCATCACTTTTGTGTTCCCCTGGAAAAGTAGGTGTGTCTCTGCTTTTGCTAGTTCCACAAAGATCACAGAGAGAAAAGGCATATAAACCAGCAAATATCATGGAAAACTGGGTGTTCAGTCCAGTACATTACAAAGCAGTGGGGAGCAGGAAAGAAAGCTCTAAGAACCCAGCATCTCAGAGAAAGCAAGCCACTGTCTGTCATTTTAAATAACAACTTGATAGGTTTCTTGGAAACTTTAATATCCAATGAACCTTAAGAGTTGCAGGCAGATTAATGTGGTAATTTAGCAATTAACTTCAGGAGACAGGCTTTCTGGCATCAAGTTGAAGTAGTATTATTAGGCTATTCATTTGGGTCGACTTGAACTGAGCAACGAGATTGGGTGACATGACATGTTCGAAAGCACTTAACCAGATAAAGAATCTTTTACTTATGTAACAATATTAATTTCCTTGAGACCTCCTGGTGGTCTCATCCTTGATATTTGTGATGGAAATCTAGATACGATTCTGTTGCAGGGATGTGATTAAAACAACTGACCTCTTAAAAAAGTTATTTTTGATAATGGAATATGAGATAGAGGAAACTATTACTATTTTTCTTCTGAATGATAGAATCAGTATATCTTCTGGTTCTTAATAGATGAATAAAAATGGTTTCCCAACAAATTTTACTAGTATTTTGCAGAGCCCTTACCAAACATAATATTGATATTTAGATAAAAATTTGTACAGTGTTGGAAGGAATAATGGAAAATAGTGTGGTAAATTACTTGTTGTTGATTTGATGGTTTAAACAGAAGATGCCAAAAATTCAACTTGTAGTTTTTAATCTAGCAGCAGATGAATATCATTTGGTTATTCTGTACAGTGTCCTAATTTTTAACCGAGGGAGTCATTTTCCTTGTACATCCTTCTTGAGCTTCAGAGTGGTAATTTGCAATGTCTATTTTAATTGAAGAATTTAATGCTCAAGATAAATGAGAGAAATTAGAGGGTAACTGAACTGAGTATAAAAAATCTGATGCCTTTTGCTAATCTGAAAGTGTATGATGATAAAGAGTCATCTTACTTGGAAAAAAATCTTTCAAATCAACAAGTTTGTTCACTAATTCATCCTTTTAACCAGTGTTTATTGATAGCCACGCTCAGCATTGCAAGATAAAAAGGTAAGTAAGACTTGTCTTGGAAAACTGGAGAAGAACATTGTAATTACTTCAACCTTGTAATTACTTTAATTTAGATGGCTTTCTTCTGTGGAACATTTTCTCACGTGATTTTTTTTTTACGTATAGAACCCATTTGGGATAATTTGTGTGTATATATCTCAGTGTGTGAGTCTTGTCCAGTGGTAGACCACTCTGTGGCTCTGTCCAACTGCTGAAAAGAGAATTCTAGTGAAGGTCTAGGATAAAGATGGAAAATAAGACAGGAAGTCTGTGTTTGAATGTGGGTGTTAATGCAACATATCCTTTCCTCACCTATCACTAAGGAAAAGTCTCCCTCTCCTAGGAAGTAAGCATTGGTGCTGGGGAGTTTGGGTTCTATTGATCAGGAGGGTAGATTCTGGCTAATTTCATTTGACACATAGGCAGGCATCCTTTTCATATTCTGAAAAAATAAATTGGTGCATTTCATTAGGAAACATTTCTAGAGCTATGTTCTTTGAGGGTTATTCAAATGGGCTCTGTATCAAAACAGATCACAGTCATGGAAAGAAATTTCTAGAAACAAATTCTCAATGGACATTTATAGTGTGTTATGTAAAGATTCCTGATCCTCCTTCTTGATTTTCTTTTTGCATAACAAAGCAAGTGGAGATCCTAAGAAATTACATTAGCTAAAATATTTTGAAGTTAAATGCAGGAAAAAACGTGCCTCACTTGGCCCAGCTAGTGTGATGTAGACAGGAGGGCTGAGAGCAGGTCCTCCACCTGGCTGCCAAGAAATCTCACAGTTTGGGGTGAATTTCGTGAATTCAACACGGCCCAGAGTTGACCTACAGCCTCATTGTCTGGGAAGCACGATTTGGACATGATGCCAAGAGCACTTAGGGCAGGTCTGCCCAGCCCCAGTCAGGAGACCTAGGCCCTAGAGTGTTTATGAATTTGCCGTGGGAGAGAAGGGGACATGATGTGTCCCCACCCTCAGCCCACCCAGTGCCCCCACCATCAGCCTAACCCATGCCCCCCCACTCTCAGCACACCCAGTGCACCCCACCCTCAGCCCACCCAGTGCTCCCCACCTTCAGCTCATCCCATGCCCCCACTCTCAGCCCACCCTTTGCCCCCCACTCTCAGCACACCCAATGCCTCCACCCTCAGCACACCCA
>PVIY010057300.1:0-12958 GCA_004026745.1 Myrmecophaga tridactyla
ATTCGGAGCCTGAAACTATACTCAGGTTGAAAAGATAGATGAAATGTATCGACAAACTCGGAATTAGGTGAGTTACAAAGAAAAAAAAAATCAACCACCAATTTTATGCAATCTAAGCCAAAACAAGACGAGAATGTGAGGTTTACAATGATCTAACCGAAATGACACAATTTCTAACTAGCAAACACCGTTGCTCTATTAAAACACTGTATCACTGAAAACACAAACAGTTACATAAAAGCAACGTTTCCTAGTCCGTGTTCTTTTACACCGGCTCACTTGCTTTTTTTCTTTTAAGGTACAACCTGCGCCTCACTGTAAATCTATCTCAGCACCACCACCCCGGCCTTACAGGCTCTGTGATACCGGGTAGACAAAGTGGAAAGTCAACGATATATGAAACGCAAAACAACAAACAAAAAAACCTTTTAAACACGATAACTTCAAGGTAAAAAGTAAAACTTACTTTCCCACCAATGCGCACTTGTGCCTGCAGCTTGGCGAGCTTCTCCTGGTTCATGATAGTTTCTTTCATCTGGAAATAACGAAACGCTTAGCGCGGCAAGATCTACCTGACCCTAGCATTTCACGCTCGTCGTGCCCCAAGACACCGGCAGGAGAGCACAGGTCCGACGCAGGCCCGAGCCTGGAGCCCAAAGCCACCCCCAAAGGGCCGAACTCGGTTCCGAGAAAGCCCAGAGCGCGAGCGCTCCCACCCCCGCCCACAGAGCTCCCGCGCTCCGCAGCCCGGGACCACGGGCTCGAACCCAGGCCTGCTCGGCTCCCCCCACCCACGGCCCTGGCCCGGCCCGGCCTCGGCCTAGCCAGGGCCCGCCCGGCCCGGCCACTCTCCGCAAGCCTGGCGGTACCTGAGGCTCCTGTCCTCGGGTTCCGCCGCGAGGTGGAGGAAGAGACAGCGTCGCCTCGACCCCAGGGCAGCCGCCCCTGGCTCGACCTCGCCCGCGAGAGTCAGCCTGAGTGGGTGCGCCTGTCCGTCGCATCGCCTTCCACTCCTCAACCCTGTCCCTCCCTGTCTCCTTCCTTCGGGGGAACTTCCCGCCCCCGCTCCCGTCCTCCGCCCACGCCGGCGTCCAGAACCTTTTTATACCTTGTCGGAGCGGACACGGGGCCGCGCGGGGAACTAAGGCTGGCGCTCAGGGGGTCTCAGACAGACCAGCTGAGTCCAGGCGCGCACACGCGGGGACGCAAGATGGCAGCTAGAGGGAGGCCGGAAGTGACACAAGGCCATTTCCTCCAAAAACCAGGAAGCCGACAGCTGCGCGCCCGGCTCCTCCGTGCGCACGCGCAGCGGCTCACGGGGGCGGAGGGGGTGCGGTTGGACTCGTCGCGTGACGGCTTCGGCTCTTCTCGGTCGAGGTCGACCAGAGACCTCTGGGGCTCTCGGGAGTCCCCTGGGGAAGGCCCCGGAGGGGTCAGGGCATGGTTCCTTGCACAGTAAAGGTTGAGTTAGTCTGCCCTGCGTCCATGGGGCCCTGAGGCCGGCGTCCTTTACCCTCCGGAGGCAGTGTCCCCCCGCATTTCCGGGAACGCCCGGGCTGGGCCTCGGTCCCCGGCTCGGCTCCGACTCGGCCCTGCCCTCGGCTTGGCCTCGGCTCGGCCCCCGGCTCGGTCTCGGCTCGGCCTTGTGTCGGCCCCGGCTCGGCTCGGCTCGGCTCGGCCCGGCCCGGCCCGGCCCGCCCCTCCCACACCCCGCGTTCAGGTCGTTGCCCGACGGAGCGCCCGAGTCCTGTCCCCGGGCCGCCGCGGCGCTGTCGCCGACACCGCCTGCTCTCTGCCCCGCACGCCCAGGCCCGCTCCTTGACGTCGGTGGGCGCGGACCGGGCGCCGTTCGGGCTGAGAGAGTTGCCCTCGCTCCCCGCACATTCAGGAGCTCGCCTGCGCGGCCTCGCAGCGGGAGTTACGGGGACAGTCGCCGGGAGGGCACATTGGTCCTCGGCAGAGCGGCCCAGTTGTCCCGCGGCCGGAGGTGGAAGGCCGGCCAGGGCCGCAGGGCGACACCGTTCGGAACTGCCAGGACGTGCACGCCGCCGGGTGCCCCCAGCTGTGCGCGCCGCCCGGTGCCGCCAGGTGTGCGCGCCGCCGGGTGCCCCCAGCTGTGCGCGCCGCCCGGTGCCGCCGGGTGCCGCCAGGTGTGCGCGCCGCGGGCGGAGCAGCCAGGCGCGGAGCAGCCAGGCGCGGAGCACCCCGAGGAGCGCTGCCGAGTGCGGGGAGCCGAGCGCGGAGCGCGCCGCGTGGCCGGGGGAGATGTGCCCGCACGTGGCACGCTAGGTCCTGCGTCTCTGCAGCCGAGGACTCCGATGACTTCACACAGCTCCACGTTTATGAAGATTCTGTAAAACAAAGGAATTAAAAGGGGGATTCATATAGTGCTCTGTTGCAGTAATAATGCTAGTTTTCGTCTTCAAGACTTCAGTTTGCGCAGATCTGTTCCTGGTTTTGGCGGAATTGATATTCACATAGTCACAGCCCTGCTAGGTTGGTCAGCCTGTATTTGCTTACAGTTACTAGCTAACACTTTGTATTAACTTTAATTTTGAGCAGTTTATTTTACATGAACAGCAGATAAATAGTTGGGAAAACTCTTACACTGAGTTTGGCAGAGATTCAAAAAAATCCCATTTCACAATATATTTCAGAAAGTGTGATACCACCAATGCCTTTGCTTTTTCTAGGTTAACTAAATAGCTTTCTGATGTCTCTCCAGTCAAAACATTTTAAATACAAATAGAAATTCCAAGCAGTCACATAGAATGACAGGAATGAAATAAATTCTGTCCCTTCATGTTTGTAATCATGCTGTCATTGTTCATTTTCAGTCCCCTGTTTTAAAAAAAAAATGTTTTACTAAACACTGGGGCAAGCATTAAGACACATACAACCATGGATACTAAAAGAGGAGACACTTGAAATAAAAGTGCCATCTGGTCAACCTTTTTGTGGTCTCAGCTGTGAAATGCTTGGCATGTTCAAAACTGAGTGTGCGCTCTTAGCTAAAGACTACCATCTATATAGCAGTAAAACTAAGTGTGGACTCATCGCCAATTAAAATTGATCTTTTGTTTTTCAATAATTTTCACATGTAAGTTTGTTAAAATTGTGCTGTCTCAAAAATAATTGATGAGAACAGCTGTATTGCTTTTTAGGTTAATTGTTAACTGTTGATATCTTCTCAATTGAAAATCAATATTGCTTCTATTTAAATTTGAGTCGTCTGGTGCAATAAAGGCTATTTACACAATTAAGGTTATGTGAGTCACTGTCCCTAACAATTAAGCTGAAACTAACCATGCCAGCTATTCAGTACTATATAGATCTTACAAAATATATACTGCCCTTTACAAACCAAAAGTAACTTCTGTTTGTGAACAATTTTTCCCTTCCTCCATGGTATGCAGCAGGCATTTGAAACGGCCAAGATGTGATATTTTTTGAGCTTTTACGTAAGCACAAGCTTACTACACATGTAACTTGCCACCTGATTCACCTTTTGTACACCTGTTTTTACAAAATGTTCCAGGTTATTTTTTTGCTTGCCCTTGATTCCCTTCTGTTCTAGTTTGCTAGCTGCTGGAATGCAACACACCAGAGACAGATTGGCTTTTAATAAAAGGGGATTTATTTCATTAGTTCTGCAGAGGAAAGGCAGTTAACTTTCATCTGAGATTCTTTCTAAGATGGAAAGGCTCAGGATAATCTCTGCTGGCCTTCTCTCCAGGCCTCTGGGTTCCAACAACTTTTCCCGGGGTGTTTTCTTTCTTGCATCTCCAAAGGCCTGGGCTGAGCCATGAGTGCTGAGATGAGGTATGCTGAGCTGCTTGGGCTCATTTAAGCACCAGCCAATTAAATCAAACATCATTCATTGCAGCAGGCACACCTCCTAGCCCACTGCAGATGTAATGAGCAACAGATGAGGTTCACACGCCATTGACTCATATCCACAGCAATAGAACTAGGCACCTTCACCTGACCAAGTTGGTTTTTTTTTTTTTTTGGTAATTTTTGACACTTGCAATTCTTGAAAATCATCGAAGATTCCCTGAGAGTAAGAGAAGAAAAAAAATTTACATTTGGCACCCATCAGTTGCTTCTGCTCATTTTGTGAATAGTTGGAAAATTCTGATTCTGCTAATATTTGTATATAGATTTTTAAAAAATAACTGAAGGGATTTTTTTTTTACTCCCCCCAAATTGTTATTCAGTTGTGTCTTAGCTTAGATGTACTAATTCGTGTTTATCATCTCCCACACACTGTCAGTGGCAGCTGGCTCCCACACTGTCCTGTTGGTTGGACAAGCTTGGGAATCAGCATTCAAGATGGCCTCTGACAGGAGACAGAAGTAGTAATAAAATAAAAGTGTGACCTATTTGTCCTCCTTGGTTTAAAGTTTATGCTCTAATCAAAGTCTGTAAATTGTGTTCATCTCTCAGCTGGACTTGGGTCTGCTTCAGCAAGAACCAAAATATTCTCTTTATGCTTATTTCTTAAGGGTCATTGAGCCCCATTCTTCCCCACAAGAGGTGTTGAGAATTCCATCGGGGTGAGTGTTCCTGTGCTTTCAGTTGTTTCATCATCTGGCCTATACCTGGTAGCCACTATGAACTTTTTAAAAGTTTTTAAACTTCCTTGAACTCTTTTAGCCCTCCACCTTCATGAACTTAATACCTACACATCACTTCACTCTCAGTTTAAATGTCTCAGGAGGCTCTTCTCTGACCTCCAGCCTCATTAAGTTACATCAATCTTATTAAATGCAAAATGAGAGGTTGATACACTTTTTGGATTAATAGATAATGACCTAGGAGTCTAAATAACAATATCCTACCAGGTTATATTGAGTGCTTGCTCTCTGATCATTTGGTCCTGCTAGAAACCCTTTGGGATAGGTACTTTCCAATTTACTGGTAAGTGAGCTGAGGTTTAGAGGTGTTCTCATTTGCAAGCTACTGGAATCTGATAAACCAGAACTGGAATGACTTTTAAAAGGGAATATAATAAGTTACAAATTTACAATTCTAAGCCTATAAAATTGCCCAAATAAGGCATCTGGGGAAAGATACCTTAACTCAAAAAAGATCAATGGATCAGAAACTCCTCTGTCAGCTGGGAAGTCATGTGGCTGGCATGTGCTGGTCCCTTGCTCCTGGGCTCCGTTACTTTCAGCCTCTGTTACTGTGGGGGTTCCTCACTTTGCTTCTCTGGATCTGGCTTTCATCTCTTGGCTTCCCTTGGCTCTCTCCAGGTCTTGACTTGCTTTACATCTCATGGTGATGTCTGCTGGGCTCCAAGTGTCTCCAAACCCCATGTCTCCGTTCTCCGCCCGTCAGCTCTCTTCTGAAGTTTCAGTCAGCTCTGACGTTTCTGTTCATTTCTGGTAGCTCTCTCCAAAATGCTTCCTCTTTTAAAGGATTCTGGTAAACTAATCAAGACCCACATGGAATGGGTGGAGTCACATTGCCATCTAATCAAAGGTCATACCCACAATTGGGTGTGTCACATCTCTGTGGAGGTAATTTAATCGAAGTTTCTGCCCTGAAATATTGAATTAGAATTAAAAGAAACAGCTGCACCCACAAGATTGGATCAAGATTAAAACATGGCTTTTCTGGGGTATATAATACATTCAAACCAGCATAAGAGGGTTAAAATATATGGAAATGGGCACACCCTCATCGTTCCTCCACCAAATCTATTCACCTATATGTATCTGAACCTATAAATAATGCTTCACTCCCTACACACAGAAGAAATGTTCTCTCTATATGTATGTCTCCTTACCTCATTCAAGACCTTGATTCTTCTTTTATTCTATCCCTCCTATATATCTGTTTTTCCCCTTTCAACTAGATAATTCTATTCGTCACCAGTATTCCATAATAGAGAACAAAACAAAAAAGCTTCTTTTCACCTATGTCCCCCTCCAGCTACACTCAATTTCTCCACTTCCTCATCTCCTATTCTCTTTCATTCCACTTTAAATGTATTTTCAACCCCTCTAGTCCTGTGAAACATTTCTTCAGAGGCACTAAAAGCCTCCATCTTGCCAAATCCAAAACACAAGTTCTTACTTCTCATTTTTGGCATTTGAGTAGCATTTGACACATTTGGCCACTTGAACATCTTTGAAACATTTTCTTCTCCAGGTTTTCAAAACATTTAATTTTCCTGGTTTTCCTCTTACTGGCATTTCCTCTACTTTGCTTTATCTTCCTCCTCTTTCTGACCTCTAAATAATACAGTTGCTTTGGGCATGGCGAGCAGAGCTAGGCAGGGAGGTCCTGGATGAAAAGGCTGAGGAACTGAGATGCGGAGGGCTGGAGAGCATCTAAACAGGTCACAAAGCCTAAGGCGCCCCTTTGGATTAATAGATAATGACCTAGGAGTCTAAATAACAATATCCCACCAGGTTATATTGAGTGCTTGCAGCCCCCAGCAAAACAGGAACAGGAGGCGGGGAGGAGGAAGGACGCACTGCGCCCTGTTAGAATGAGCCACACCCACGCACCCATGCCTACCCAAAGCTCCTGCCCCGCCCCACTCACACAAGCCCCGCCTGCCTGGGCCCCAAACATCCGCCCCGCTGAAACTGAGCCGCACCCCTCTGTCCTGCACACGCCTGTGCCCGGCCCCCCATGCCTGCTTGCGCCCCTGCGCCCCCCAGCCCCGAATGGGCTCACATGCTCATTTGCACTCCGTGCACCCAAGCCCTTCCCCCAACATGCACAGCACCGGCGCCCCGACCCCTGAGCCGGCCCCGCCACCCCTTGATTAATGCAGCTGCACCCCGATCCTTGTAGACTGACCCCTGGGCTCCGATTGGCAACCTGCGGCCCCCACAACCACGCGGGGGTGCTCGCTTCCTCAGTGCCCTGGATTCTCAGGACCACTATGCCCTCCCCTACCTGTGCCCCCTTCACCGCACAGCCCCCAAAGATCCGCTTGCCGCCGTGCCTTGCCTCGGTACCCCCACGCCACACAGCGCACCTGCACTCCCAGGCCTACCTGAACCGCACCCTACTCCTACGACCTGCACTGCCCCCCAAAATCCTGTGCCTCATACCCCACCTCCCGGGCACCAGCATAGCACCTGCACCACTCCCGGAAACCGCACCACTGCACCCCATCCCACAAACACAAACCCTTAGAGGACTAGGGAAATCAGCCTCCAAAGTAACCCTAACAAATGCCTCAAAGTCAAAAGAAAATCAGAAAAGCAAATGGAGACACATACATATATAGCCCAGTCTAATGACCAAATTAAACACCAGAGGAGACACAGACTTTGGAACA
This sequence comes from Myrmecophaga tridactyla, assembly GCA_004026745.1. Taxonomy (NCBI): domain Eukaryota; kingdom Metazoa; phylum Chordata; class Mammalia; order Pilosa; family Myrmecophagidae; genus Myrmecophaga; species Myrmecophaga tridactyla. Next base: position 7,310 of record PVIY010057300.1, read on the forward strand.
ACTAATTAAAGATGCTATACAGCTCTACTGAATAAATTCAGTGAGTTGGTTAATGACATAAAGGAGCTCAAGAAGGCACTAGAAAAGGATAAAGAAGAATCTGAGAGAATAAATAGAAAAAGAGCAGGTATCACAGAGATGAAAGATACCTTAGACCAAATGAAAAATATACTACAGTCAAACAAGAGCAGATTTGAAGAGGCAGAAGGACTAAAGGACAGGACATTTGATTTCAAATGCACAGAAGAGCAAATGGCAAAAAACGTGGAAAAATTTGAATTGGATATCAGGGAAATGATTGACAACACAAAGCACACAAATACAAGAATCATCGGTGTCCCAGAAGGAGAAGAGAAGAGTAAAGGGCTAGGAAAATTATTTGAGGGGATAATAGGGGGGAAATTCCCAACCCTTATAAAAGACATGCAAATCAAAGAAGCCCAATGAACACCAAATAGAATAAATCCAAATAGGCCTACTCCAAGACACATACTAATCAGTTTGCCAAATGCTGAAGAGAAGCAGAAAATCCTGAAAGTGGCAAGAGGAAAACAATCTACTACATATGAGGGAAACCACATTAAACCGAGTTCAGACTACTCACTGGGCAACATGGAAGTGAGAAGACAATGGTATGATGTATTTAAGATCCAGAAAGAGGAAGACTTCCAGCCAAGAATTCTCTACCCAACCAAATTTTCCTTCAAAAGTGTGGGAGAGATTAAAATATTCACAAACAGACAAAGGCTGAGAGAATTTGTCAACAAGAGACCAACCCTACAAGAAATACCAGGGAGTTCTGTTAGCTGAAAACAAAACAAAACAGGAGAGGAAGGTCTGGAAGAGGGCACAGAATTGAAGAGTTTCAGCAAGGGCAACTTAAAGGATAAAAAAAGAAAGGGGGAAAGAATATATAGATCTGATAAAATCCAAAGGATAAGATGGTAGCTTTAAGAAAATGCCTTTAGAGTAATAATTTTGAATGTTAACAGACTATACTCACCAATTAAAAGATACAGATCAGCAGAATTGATTAAGAAATATGATCCATCTATTTAGTGCTTACAAGAGACTCATGTTAGACACAAGGATACAAATAGATTGAAAGTGAAAGGATGGAAAAAGATGATCTATGCGATTTGTAACCAAAAGAAAGCAGGAGTAGCTACACTAATGTCAAAGTAGGCTTTAAATGTAAAGAAGTCATAAGAGACAAAAAAGGACACTACATATTAATAAAAGGAAGAATTCACCAAGAAGAAATGACAATCACAAATGTTTATTCCCTCTATCAAGGAGTGACAAAGTACATGAGGCAAACCTTGGCAAAGCTGAAGGGAGCAATAGATGTTTCAACAATAATAGTGAGAGACTTCAATACACCACTCTCTTCTATAGCTAGAACAACCAGACAGAGGATCACCAAAGAAATAAAGAACTTAAATATTTTGGTAAATGAATTAGACCTAACAGACATATATGTAGGTCATTATACCCCAAAACACCAGGATATACATTTTCCTCTAGTACTCATGGAACATTCTCCAGGATAGATCATATGCTGGGGCACAAAACAGGTCTTTATAAATTTAAAAACACTGAAATTATTCAAAGCACTTTCTCTGATAACAATGGGATGAAGCTGGAAATTGATAACCATGAAATAACTAGAACTTTCACAAATATATGGAGATTAAATAACGTACTCTTAAACAAACGGTGGGTCAAAGAAGAAATTGCTAAAGAAATCAGTAACTATCTGGAAACTAGTGAAAATGAGAATATGACATATTGGAACGTATGGGATGCAGAAAAGGCAGTGCTGAGATAGAAACTTATTGCTCTAAATACCTATGTTAAAAAAAGAAGAAACAGCAAAAATCGAGGGCTTAACTGTTGGAAGAATTAGAGAAAGAACAGTGAACTAACACCAATGCAAATAGAAGAAAAGAAATATTAAACATTAAAGCAGAATGAAATGAATCAGAGAACAATAGAAAGAATAAGAACAAAAGTTGGTTCTTTGAGAAAATCAATAAAATTAATGGACCCATTAATGTCTAGCCAGACTGACAAAGAAAAAAAAATGAGAAAGGATGCAAATAAACAAAATCAGAAGTGAGAGCGGGTCATTACCATGGACCTTAAAGAAATAAAAGAAATCATAAGAGGATGCTATGAACAACTAGACAACTTAGTTGAAATGGACAAACTTCTGGAAATACAGAAACAAGCCTCACTGAGTCCAGGAGAAATAGATCTCACAAACCAATCACAAGTAAAGAGATTCAATCCGTCATCAAAAATCTTCCTACAAAGAAATGTCCAGGGCCAGATACCTTCACAGGGGAATTTTATCAAACATTCCAAGGAGAACTAACACCAATCCTACTCAAACTTTTCCAAAAAAATGAGGAAAAAGGAATACTACCTAACTTATTATGAAGCTACCATCACTCTAATATCAAAACCAGGTAAAGATGTTATAAGAAAGGAAAACTACAGGTCAGTCTCTCTAATGAGCATATTCGCAAAAAATTCTCAACAAAATACTAGCAAATCGAGTCCAACAACAGATTAAAAGAATTATACACCCAACCAAGTGAGGTTTATAACAGGAATGCAAGGGTGGTTCAACACAAGAAAATCAATCAATGTAATATAGCACATTAACAAATCAAAAGGAAAAAAATCATATGATTGTCTTAATTGATGCTGAAAAAGCATTTTGAGAAAATTCAACATTCTTTTCTGATAAAAACACTTCAAAAGGTAGGAATCAAAAGAAATGTCCTCAATATGATCAAGGACTTTTATGAAAAACCCATAGCCAGCATTGTATTCAATGGTTGGAGACTGAAAACTTTCCTCCTAAGATTGGGAATGAGACAAGGATGCCCACTGTCACCACTATTATTCTACATTGTGCTAGAAGTTCTAGCTGCAGTAATCAGAAAAGAGAAATAAAAGGCATCCAAATAGGAAAGGAAGAAACAAAACTTTCATTATTTGCAGATGGTATGATACTACATTTGGAAAATCCTGAGAAATCTACAGCAAAGCTTTTTGAGCTAATAAATTCAGCAAAGTGATGGGATATAAGATTAATGGACAAAAAAATCATAGTTTCTATACACAGCAATGTACTAACTGAGGAGACAATTAAGGAAAAAATTCCATTCAAAACAGCAACTAAAGAATCAAGTATTTAGGAATAAACTTAACCAGGGATGTAAAGGATCTGGCCATAGAAAACTACAGGGCATTCCTAAAAGAAATAAAAAAAAATCTGAATAGGTAGAAAGACATTCCATCCCCATGGATATGAATGTTAAATGTAGTTAAGATGTCAATTCTACCCAAATTGATCTATGGATTCCACACAATAACAATCAAAATTCCAACAACTTATTTTGAAGATTTGGTAAAGCTAGTTATTCAATTCATTTGGAAAGAAAAGAGACTTTGATAGCTGAAAATATCTTTAAGAAGAAGAACAAAGTGGGAGGGTTATCACTTTCTGATATTAAAGCTTATTATAAAGCCACAGTGGTCAAAACAGCATGGTACTGGCACAAAAATAGAAGTATTGACCAATGGAATTAAATAGAAAGTGTGGAAATAAACCACCAAATTTATAGTCAACTCATCTTTGAGAAGGCCCCCAAATCCACTGAACTGGCACAGAACAATCTTTTCAATAAATGGGCACGGGAGAACTGGATTTCAATAGCCGAAAGAATGAACAAGGAACTTTACTGTGCCAATTTGAAAGAATTTCTATACCCTAGAAAAGCCATGCTTTAATCTTAATCTTGTGGGAGCAACGGTTTTTTCTAATTCCTACTCAGTACTACAGGTTGAAAACTTGATTGGGTTATCTCCATAGAGATGTGACTCAATCAATTGTGGGTATTAAACTTGACTAGATGGAGATGTGTCTCCACCCATTCTACATGAGTCTTTATTAGTTTACTGAAATCCTACAAAAGAGGAGATATTTTGGACAGAGTTCCTTTTTGATAACGAGGAGAGAGCTGCAGAACCATGGCAGAATAATGAGAGAACCACAGAATCCACCAGCCAGCGACCTTTGGAGATGAAGAAGGAGAATGACCCAGGGGGAGCTTCATGGAGCAAGAAGCCAGGAGAGGGAGCTAGCAGATGTCGTCATGTTCACCATGTGCCTTCCCAGTTGAGAGAGAAGTGCTGAGCTCATCGGCCTTTCTTGAGTAAACTCTGGATGGTGCCTTGGTTTGGACATTTTCATAGACTTGCTTTAATTGGGACATTCTCTAGGACCTTAAAATTGTAATCTAACAACTTATTAAATCCCCCTTTTTAAAGGCCATTCCATTTCTGATATATTGCATTCTGGCAGCTAGCAAACTAGAACACTTTACTTATACCCAATATAAAAATTAACTCAAAGTGGATCAAAGACCTAAATATAAGAGCCAGTACCATAAAACTCCTAGACGAAAATATAGGGAAACATCTTCAAGACCTAGTAATAAGAGGAAGCTTCCTAAACTTTACACCCAAAGCACAAGCAATGAAAGAGAAAAAAATAATAAATGGAAACTTCTTAAAATCAAATGCTTTTGCTCCTCAAAAGACTTTGTCAAAAGGTGATGAGGCAGCCAACTGAAAGGGAGAAAGTATTTGGAAATCACTTATTTGATAAATGCTTGATATCCTGTATATCTAAAGAAATCATACAACTCAACCACAAAAGAATGAACAACCCAATTATAAAATGGGCTGAAGATATGAATAGATATTTTTCTGAAGAGCAAATACAGATGGCTAAAAAGCACATAAAGAGATGCCATTTTCATTAGCTATAAGAGAAATGCAGATCAAGGCTACAATGAGATATCACCTCACACCTGTAAGAATGGCCGGGATTAAACAAACAGGAAACTACAAATGTTGGAGAGGATATAGGACACTTATACACTACTGGTGGGGCTGTATAATGGTACAGCAGCTATAGAAGACAGCTTGCCAGTTCCTTGGAAAGCTAAATGTTCAGTTGCCCTATGACCTGGTAATACCACTACTCGGCATATACCCAGAAGAGCTGAAAGCAGTGACATAAGCAGACATTTGCACGCCAATGTTCCTAGCAGTACTATTTGCAATTACCAAAAGATGGAAACAATCCACCACAGACAAGTGGATACACAAAATGTGGTATATACATGCGATGGACTATTATGCAGCAGTAAGACGAAATGACTTCCTGAAGCATATCTGAGGTGATAACTAAGGAAAAAAATCCCATTCAAAATAGCGGCCAGAAGAATCAGGTATCTAGGAATAAGCCTAATTAGGGAAGTCAAGGACTTATACACAGGCAATTATAAAAAAATCACTAGAGAAAATTTAAAATGACCTAAATAGATGGAAAGATATTCCATATTCATGGATAGGAAGGGTGAATATCATTGTCATGGTTAGGGACACGTGTCAACTTGGCCAAGTTGTGGTACCTGTTTATCTGATTGGGCAAGCGCTGGTCTGTCTGTTGCAATGAGGACATTTCATAGGATTAGGTCATGATCACGTCAGCTGCATCCACAGCTGATTCCATTTGTAATCAGCCAAAGGGGAGTGTCTTCTGCAATTAGTGATGCTAAATCT
>PVIY010057301.1:0-12939 GCA_004026745.1 Myrmecophaga tridactyla
GTGTGTGAATAGATCTCAATAAAATTGCATTAAATTTTTTTTTAATGGGTAGAGTGGAAAACACTGGGTGTTCTCTGAATTAATTTCTAGATAGAATAAAATTTATTCCAGAAAAGATAAGTAATAAAAGTGTGTTAACCTGACATTCACATATTCGTTATTAAAACTGAAGAGCAGCCTCATCGGTTGTTTAGAACTCAGACCCAGGGAAGACTTTCTCAGGGAGTATTTTATTGCTGACCTTGTTTAGAACTGCCTATGCCTGGTGAAAAAAAGCAGTTTGCCTTTTAGTTGGTTTTATGATTGTTCTAATGTTCTAAAATTCTCTAGAGACAATGTCCCTCCTTATTACCCAATCCAGGGTGACCTCTCCCACTGCCCTGCTGTTTGTACCCCTTTGCCTTCCGTATAAAGTTATCGTTAAAGATCAGATGATCGAATGAGATGATATTTTCAGGGGTCTCAAACTCAAGTGCTGTCATGTCCAGGCAGGGAAAGGTGAAGCCGAGCAAATCCCAGAAGGTGGCGTTACCGGACAAAGGCCGTGGATTCTTTTGCCCCACGCGCTCAACAACCAATTCCTGAGACACTGGAGCTTCAAAGAGAGAGAGTTTTATTTGAGAAAAAGATGGGCAGGGTTTAGGATAAAGAGCACAGTGGCCCCAGGTGATGTAATTGGAGGTGATCTAATTACTGAACATGCGCAGATTGATTACATGCTCAGTCACAGAACTTATGTAAGAAAATGGCAGACTCGCAGGTTAAAGACCAAGCTACTGTTTGTCAGGTAGGCCCATTTTGGTGAGATCCAGTCTCAGTTATCAAGATGACTTTGGAGTTGGGGTGAGTTAGTTCTGGGCTGACCCAAGACCCTGCCTTAATAAGCATTAGGGACTATCTTTAGTGATTACAAGACTGTAAAGTTGAAAAACTGGGTAACTGTGTACAAATGAAGGTTAGTCACAAGGATTTTACAATCACAGGGCAGAAGATAAGGGCTGTACAATCATTATCAGAGAACAAGGCAGCATTACAATTCAGAGATTTCAGGTATTTCCTTCTGTCTACTCCAATATAACAGAAAGCAAAAAGGAGTATCTATATAATGACTCAGCCATCAAAATCATCCCTTAAAGCCTGATTTCTCAGTTAGAGCGGTGCAGACCATGGAAGATGGGCAGTGCGTGGCTGCCTGTGGGCCCTCACGTTCACTGCAGGCTTGAGACCCTTCCCTGGGGTAGGCTGGTAATGCGCGGCACTCATAGGTAATAAACAATTCCACCTGACTTTGGCCTGATTTCAAAGCTCTTTCCGCAGTGTCTTTTGGCCTCACCCTCAACCCCAGTTTCCTCTTCCAAAACATAGGGCCAATTACCTAACTTGGGGAGATTAGAGGTAATTCATATCAAATTCTTAGCACAGTATGTGACACACAGTAGGCACTTTAGAGAGTGGTAACTCTGTGTGGAAACAGCTGATACAATGTCTATCATTATACAGATATTAGGTATTATTATAAAGGACACAAACGCCAGGTTAAAAAGACCACCTCCACGTTAAAACTGACACATAGAGGGATACTGACAGCACCCTAGGCAAGAAAAGAGCAGGAGGCATGGGATCCCTGGAGAAGTCGAGAGCTGGGGTGGGTGGGATTTAAATGAGAAGTAAGTCTAAGCCCAGCAGCCCCTGTGCTTACAGAAAGGGGAGCTAGGGAAAGGGAGGGGAAGGGACCCAAGTCTGCAAGTTTGATTCTGCTGGAGGGGAGCCAGGCTCAGGGCAATTCCTACCCAGGTCCTCAGACTAAGGGGTCAGCGTGCCATCCACAGGAATATTTACAGTGCAGAATTATCTTTTAAATGTCCAGAGGGATGTTTGTTGTGGTTCCGTTTATGACAACAGAAAACTGAAAGCCATGTAAATACCCCAAACCAGGGGCTATTGAAATAATTTGCACTCTTACCTATCCATTGAGGGAATTCTAGTTAATCCTTATGAATATTTTTTTAGAACCTACATGGAAGAATATATCTATTGATGGGGAAAGATGTTCTCATCTTTTGTAAAGGAGATTACAAAGCTATCTACAGTTCAGTCTCCCCTTTGTGAAATAACAGAAGACGTGTGTGCAAAAAGACCCCGAACTGCGATCAAAGTGTTAACAATGGTCACGCTGAGATGGTATTCTGGAGGTTAAAACTGTTTCTTATTTCTGATGTTTAAATAGCTCTTATTTCCTACAATGAACATACCCTGCTTTTGAAATAAAGAGAGACTACAAAATTTGTTTTTAAAAACATGGTGAGTTTCAGATGGACAGAGCTGAAAGACCGCGTTAACAGGATGGAAATGTGTCTAGATGGCGGCTGACGACTCTGCACTGGATGAAGGAGGATGCAGGACCAGGGACAGCTTTTTGTCTTCCAAGAGGCCATGATTCTATGGACTGTTCCAATGGGAAGGTTGAAAAGAAATTGAAGGGGAATGCAGGTGGAGAAGCCAACTATTAGCCCATGTTGCCAGACGGTGGTGCTATAAACCAGAAAATCAAACCACAGCTCGGTTAGCCTGGAACAGCTTTCTCCACATCGAGATGGCCACCAGGGGGCAGAAGAAGGTTTATATGTGTACAGCTTCCACAGGGCCAGCGGGGGTCATCGGTCAACAATACCACCAGCTGCCCCATTCAATAAAACAGATCATTATAATGATGAAGTGCCAGGAACAAAACAGAACAACTCAAAGAGGTGTAGCTCATGGAATGAAAGGGGCAGCTCAAGGTGTCTCCAATCTCATCCTTCAGCTCCCATTGTACACTTCTTGTTCTAAACCTTGCCCTGTCATCATGCCTTTTCCTTCTTCCCTTCATCCTCTCTTCCTTCCCATATTCTCTGAGCACTTCTGGGTACCAGACACTGATCTAGGAGATGAGAATTTAGCCAGAGCCTAGGAAGGTAAAGGAAAGGTCCCTGAAGGTGAGGAGCAAATTGAGGGGGAAAATGTGCGAGCATGTAAGTGCATAGGAGTGTGTTTGTGTGTGTGTAGTGGAAGCTTGAGTGTGAAAGTCGAAAGTGGCTGCTTAGAAGAACCGAGAGAAGGCCAGCATGGGTTGAAGGCTGAAGAAGGAGGGGGAGACTGAAAAAGATGGGGCTGAAAAGAACCAGAGAACAGACTAATAATTTGGACACTGAAGGATATTAAGGAGGAAAAGAACATAATGAGATTGATACTTCAAAAAGACCACACTGGCTAGTGTGTAGAGGAAGGCTGAGGGGCCATTACCTGCCATGGAAGACCTTGGGTTAGGAAGGTGTTACAGTAGGGCAGTTGAGGGCGGTGCAACAGTGGCTCAGTGGCAGAATTCCCATCTGCCATGCTGGAGACCTGACTTTGATTCCTGGAGTCTGCCCATGCAAAAAGAAAAAAAAAAGTAGTGCGGTTCAGAGATGCCCATAGCCTGGACAAGGGTGTGTAGATGAGGGTGGGGAAGAAAGAGAGGGAAGTGTCAAATATGACTCCCAAGTTTTTGTCCTGGGCACTTGAATGGGATGGTGTGTCCTTACCTAAGATGAGCAATGACTAAAAAGGAGCTGGGGAAATTGGCCTTGTTGGAAGGGGTAGCCAAGAAGGCTTAGCGAAGTGTGGGATTTACTTTGTCCTCCAGAGCAGCTAATAAATAGCCAGGAATAGTACAGAACAACTGCTGGGACCACGTCAGTGACTGGACACACAGCATACCCCAGTCTGGACCAGCTGGACCGGCTGCGAGACTCCCCAGAATTGTGAGTCCCCCAAGCCACAGTGGTCAAGCCCCTCCCCCACAGGCTGCTTCCCAGAGGGGAAAGGAAAGGGACTTTGCCAGCAACAGGGGCTGAGCGCAACGAAGCTCCAATTGTGGAATTAATTAACAAATTCTGACTACTAAAAATAGGCCCCCAGCTCAGCTGAACCTTGAGTAACAGGGGAGTTTGCTGTTTTTTGCCCTGGTGCAGAGGGGGCAGGGCTGACGGAAAAAGAAAAAGGAAAAAAAAAACCAGTTTTTTTTTTATTTGAAAAGGTATGGGCCCTGAAGGAAAGGAGGGGGCACATAGGACCTGGAGATACACAGAGCAATGTACCAACTTAAGCTCCTGATTGGCAAATCCCAGGAAGAGGGGACATGCTCTGAAAAGGATTTTTCTTTTTCTTTTCTGTGACTCTGTTTCTACAGCTGGACTGCTGTTTGGACACAGTTGCAAGGCTTCTCAGGCTCCACTGCCCAAAGCATAGACAGAATTGAGTTTGTCTGAGAGTTTGTCTAGAGCCTGTGCCTTCCCTGGGAGAGGGGTGGGGCACAGCTCAGGTGGAATCCCTCCCTCAAGGAATTCAGACCCCGGGGCCTGGAAAAGTGAAGTGATTAAAGACAACCTACAACCTCTCCTCTGTCTCAACCACACCCCCAGCAGGGAGAGTCTTCTGAAGTTAGAGGTACCGCATCACCTTATGCTGGTGGGACCTGCAGACAGAAAGCGCCACATACTGGGCAGGATTGGAAAAACGCAGAGTCTAGAGACTTCATAGGAAAGCCTTTCAAACTGCTGGGTCTCACCCTCAGGGAAAATTGATGCAGGTGACTCTTTCTTCCTGAGAGGAGGCCAGTTTGGTCTAGGAAAATCTAGCTGGGATCTATAATACCTAAATAGACCCTCCTAAGGGGGGGAGGGTGGAGGCAGCATACAGGCAGGGCAAGAAACAAAAAAAACAAGAACTGAAAAATTCTAATCTGTTAAACAAAGCCTAAGCTAGAGGACTAGAATACGCTGAACTGAATGTAATATCAAAGAACACATAGACAACAAAGTCATCCAGCAAGAAAATCCTAGGTAAAAAAAAGTGAAAACATTCTCCAGAATAAACTACTTAAGGTAATTAAATGCCTAGATGCCAGCAAAAAATAGCAACTCATACTAGAAAAACTGAAGCTATGGCCCAGTCAAAGGAACAAACCAACAATTCAAATGAGATACAGAATATGAAACAATTAATTCAGAATGTTCGAACAGACTTGGAAAACCCATCAAAAGTCAAATCAATGAATTGAGGGAGGAATAAACAAAAAGAAGAAATCGAAAGTCTGGAAAAACAAATCACAGAACTTATGGGAATGAAAGGCACAATAAGAGAGATGAAAAAAAAAACAATGGAAACCTACAATGTTAGATTTTGAGAGGCAGAAGATAGAATTAGTGAACTGGAGGATGGGACATCTGAATCCAACAAGCAAAAGAAAATATAGGGAAAAATATGAGCAGGGACTCAAGGAATTGAATGACAACATGAAGCACACAAATATACATGTTGTGGGTGTGCCAGAAGGAGATGAAAAGGGAAAAGGAGGAGAGAATCTAATGGAGGAAATTATCACTGAAAATTTCCCAACTCTTATGAAAGACTTAAAATTACAGATCCAAGAAGTGCAGCCTACCCCAAACAGAATTGATCCAAATAGATGTACTCCAAGACACTTACTAATCAGAATGTCAGATGTCAAAGAAAAAGAGAGAATCTTGAAAGCAGCAAGAGAAAAGCAATCCATCAATACAAGGGAAGCCCAAAAAGACTATGCGTAGATTTCTACAGAAACCATGGAGGCGAGAAGACAGTGGGATGGCATATTTAAATTACTAAAAGAGAAAAACTGCCAACCAAGAATTCTATATCCAGCAAAATTGTCCTTCAAAAATGAGAGAGAAATTAAAACGTTTTTTCAGACAAAAAATCACTGAGAGAATTTGTGACCAAGAGACCGGCTCTGCAAGAAATGATAAAGGGAGCACTAGAGTCAGATAGGAAGAGACAGGAGAGAGAGGTGTGGAGAAGAGTGTAGAAATCAAGACTATCAGTAAGGGTAAAAAGAAGGAAAATTAGATATGACATATAAAATCCAAAAGGCCAAATGGTAGAAGAAAGTACTGCCTGTACAGTAATAGCACTAGATATTAATGGGTTAAACTCCCCAATCAAAAGACATAGACTGGCAGAATGGATTAAAAAACAGGACCCATCTATATGCTGTCTACAGGAAACACATCTTAAGCCCAAGGATAAATATAGGTTGAAAGTGAAAGGTTGGGAAAAGATATTTCATGCAAATAACAATCAGAAAAGAGCAGGGGTAGCTATACTAATATCCAACAAATTAGACTTCAAATGTAAAACAGTTAAAAGAGATAAAGAAGGACACTATGTATTAATAAAAGGAACAATTCAACAAGAAGGCATAACAATCATAAATATTTATGCCCTGAGCTGGAATGCTCCAAAATACATGAGGCAAACACTGAAAACACTCAAAAGAGAAATTGACACATCTACTGTAATAGTTGGAGACTTCAATTCCCCACTCTCATCAATGGACAGAACATCTAGACAGAGAATCAATAATGAAACAGAGAATTTGAATAATACAATAAATGAGCTAGACTTAACAGACATTTATAGAACATTACACCCCACAACGGCAGGATACACCTTTTTCTCAAGTCCTCATGGATCATTCTCAAGGATAGACCATATGCTGGGTCACAAAGAAAGTCTCAATAAATTGAAAAAGATTGAAATTATACAAAACACTTTCTCAGATCATAAAGGAATGAAGTTGGAAATCAATAATAGGCAGAGTGCCAGAAAATTCACAAATATATGGAGGCTCAACAACACACTCTTAGACAACCAGTGGGTTAAGGAAGAAATTACAAGATAAACCAGTAAATATCTTGAGGCAAATGAAAATGAAAACACAATGTATCAAAAGTTATGGGATGCAGCAAAGGCAGTGCTAATAGGGAAGTTTATTGCCCTAAATGCCTATATCAAAGTAGAAGAAAGAGCAAAAATCAAGGAATTAACTGTCCACTTGGAAGAACTAGAGAAAGAACAGCAAACTAACCCCAAAGCAAACAAAAGGAAAGAAATAATGAAGATTAGAGCAGAAATAAATGCGATTGAGATCATGAATACAATCAAGAAAGTCTATAAAACCAGAAATTGGTTCTATGAGAAAATCAATAAGGTTGATGGACTCTTAGCAAGGTTGACAAAAAGAAGAAGAGAGAGGATGCAAATAAATAAAATCAGAAATGAAAGAAGAGACATAACCACTGACTCCACAGAAATAAAGGAAATAATGAGAGGATACTATGAACAAGTTTATGCTAATAAACTCGACAATGTAGATGAAATGGACAACTTGCTAGAAAGGCATGAACAACCAAAATTGACTCAAGAAGAAATAGATGACCTCAACAAACCAATCACAAGTAAAGAAATTAAATCAGTCATTATGAAGCTTCCCCAAAAGAAAAGTCCAGGACAAGATGGCTTCACATGTGAATTCTACCAAATATTCCAGAAAGAATTAGTACCAACCCTGCTCAAATTCTTCAAAAAAAATTGAAGAGGAGGGAAAGCTACCTAACTCATTCTAAGAAGCCAACATTACCCTCATACCAAACCCAGACAAAGATACTACAAGAAAAGAAAACTACAAACCAATCTCTCTAATGAATATAGATGCAAAAATCCTCAACAGAATTCTTGCAAATCGAATGCAGCAGCATATTAAAAGAATTACACACCATGACCAAGTAGGATTCATCCCAGGTATGCAAGGGTGGTTCAACATAAGAAAACCAATTAATATAATACACCATATCAACAAATCAAAGCAGAAAAACCACATGATCATCTTGATTGATGCAGAAAAGTCATTTGACAAAATTCAACATCCTTTCTTGTTGAAAACACTTCAAAGGATAGGAATAGAAGGGAACCTCCTCAACATGATAAAGGGAATATATGAAAAACCCACAGCTAACATCATCCTCAATGGGGAAAAATTGAAAATTTTCCCCCTAAGATCAGGAACAAGACTAGGATGTCCATTATCACCATTGTTATTCAACATTGTGTTGGAATTCTAGCCAGAGCAATTAGACAAGAAAAAGAAATACAAGGCATCAAAATTGGAAAGGAAGAAGTAAAACTCTCACTGTTTGCAGATATGACACTATATGTCGAAAACCCTGAAAAATCCACAGCAAGACTACTAGAGTTAATAAATGAGTACAGCAAAGTGGCAGGTTACAACATCAACACTCAGAAATCTGTAATGTTTCTATATGCTAGTAATGAACAATCTGAAGGGGAAATCAAGAAATAAATTCCATGTACAATTGCAACCAAAAGATAAAATATATAGGAATAAATTTAACTAAACAGACAAAAGACCTAAAAAAAGAAAACTACAAGAAATTGTCAAAAGAAATCACAGAAGACCTAAATAAATGGAAGGGCATACTATGTTCATGGATTGAAGACTAAATATAGTTAGATGTCAGTTCTACTTAAATTGATTTACAGATTCAATGCAATACCAATAAAATCACCAGAACTTACTTTTCAGAAATAGAAAAACCAATAACCAAATTTATCTGGAAGGTGCCCTGAATAGCAAAAATATCTTGAGAAAGATAAATGAAGTCAGAGGTCTCATGCTACCTGACTTTAAGGCATATTACAATGCTACAGTAGTCAAAACAGCATGGCCCTGGCCATAAAGATAGATATATTGACCAATGGAATCGAATAGAGTGCTCAGATATAGACCCTCTCATCTATGGACAATTGATCTTCGATAAGGCAGTCAAGCCAACTCACTTGGAACAGGACAGTCTGTTGAATAAATGGGGTCTAGAGAACCAGATATCCACATGCAAAAGAATGAAAGAGGATCCATATTTTGCACCCTATACAAAAATTAATTCAAATTGGATCAAAGACCTAAACATTAGATCTAAGACCATAAAACAGTTAGAAGAAAATGTAGGGAGATATCTTATAAATTTTATACTAGGAGGCAGTTTCTTAGAACTTACACCCAAAGCACGAGCACTGCAGAAATAAATAAATAAATGGGAACTCCTCAAAATTAAACACTTTGTGCATCAGAGAACTTCATCAAGAAAGTAAAAAGACATCCTACACAATGGGAGACAATATTTGGAAATGATATATCAGATAAAGGTCTAGTATCCAGAATAAAAAATGAGACTGTTTAACTCAACAACAAAAAGACAGACAACCCAATTACAAAATGGGCAAAAGACTTGAACAGACACTTCTCAGAAGAGGAAATATAAATGGCCAAAAGGCACATGGAAAGATGCTCAACTTCCCTGGCTACTAGGGAAATGCAAATCAAAACCACAATGCGATATCATCTCACACCCACCAGAATGGCCATTATCAATAAAACAGAAAATGACAAGTGCTGGAGAGGATGTGGAGAAAGAGGCACACTTATCCACTGTTGGTGGGAATGTCAAGTGGTACAACCACTGTGGAAGGCAGTTTGGTGGTTCCTCAGGAAGCTAAGTATAGATTTGCCATATGACCCGGCAATACCATTGCTAGGTAACTACTCAGAGGACATGAGGGCAAGGACACAAATGGACATTTGCACACCAATGTTTATAGCAGCATTATTTACAATTGCCAAGAGATGGAAACAACCAAAATGTCCATCAACAGACGAGTGGCTAAGCAAGCTGTGGTACATACATATGATGGAATATTATGCAGCTCTAAGACAGAATAAAGTTACAAAGTATGTAACAACATGGATGGACCTTAAGGACATTATGCTGAGTGAGATTAGCCAGAAACAAAAGGAGAAATACTGTATGGTCTCACTGATATGAACTGACATTAGCGAATGAACTTGGAGAATTTCAGTTGGTAACAGAGACCATCAGGAGATAGAAATAAGGTAAATATTGGGTAATTGGAGCCGAAGGGATACAGATTGTGCAACAACACTGATTGTAAAAATTCAGAAATGGATAGCACAATACTACCTAACTGTAATACAGTAATGTTAGAACACCGAATGAAGTTGAATGTGAGAATGATAGTGGGAGGAGGCCTGGGGGCACAAATGAAATAAGAAGGAAAGATAAACGATAAAGACTGAGATGGTATAATCTAGGAATGCATAGACTGTATAATGATAGTGACTAAATGTACAAATTAAAAAATGTTTTTGCATGAGGAAGAACAAAGGAATGTTAATACTTCAGGGTGTTGAAAATAGATGGTAATTAATATTTAAAAATTTTAACTTATGTGTGAGACTTAAGCAAAAAAATGTTTATTTGGTACAAAATTTATATTTTGACTAGTGCATTTCCTAATATAACTTATAATTGAACACCGTAATACTTGGAACCTTGAGTAGGGCATGAGATTTTGTAGGTTTGTCCAGAGTGATGCCCCGATAATTTCCAGAGTGATTTAAATAGTGAATAGGAGAGTATTTGCAAAGTTCCCTTGGGGGAATGGTGAGAAAGGGGGAAAATTTCAACTTCCCCAAGTGGAGAGTTATTGATATTCTCACAAGCAGTGGGGACTACCAGAGCAACAGGCTGAGCCCCCAGTCTTGGGGTTTGTTCATAAGTAACATAACCCCACAAAGGTTAGGCTAACCCTACTTAAAGTAGGCCTAAGAGTCATCCCCAAGAGAACCTTTTTTGTTGCTCAGATATGGCCTCTCTCTCAGTCAACACAACAAGCAAACTCACTGCCCTCCCCCACTCTACATGGGACATGACTTCCACAGGTGTGGACCTTCCTGGCAACGTGGGACAGAAATCCTAGAATGAGCTGGGACTCAGCACCAACAAACTGAAAAAATCTTTTTGACCAAAAAGGGGAACAGAGAAATGAGACAATATGAAGTGTCAATGGCTGAGAGATTCCAAACAGAGTTGAGAGGTTATCCTGGAGGTTATTCTTATGCATTAAAGAGATATCACCTGTTTAGTTAAGGTGTAATGGGGAGGCTGGAGGGAACTGCCTGAAAATGTAGAGCTGTGTTCCAGGAGCCATGTTTCTTGAAGATGATTGTATAATGATATAGCTTTAGCAATGTGACTGTGTATGGTTGTGAAAACCTTGTGTTTGATGCTCCTTTTATCTACCTTATAGACAGATAAGTAAAACATATGGATTAAAAATAAATAAATAATAGAGGGAATAAATGTTAAAATAAATTCAGTAGATTGAAATGCTAGTGATCAATGAAAGGGAGGGGTAAGGGGTATGGTATGTATGATTTTTTTCTGTTTTCTTTTTATTTCTATTTCTGAATTGGTGCAAATGTTCTAAGAGGTGATCATGATGATGAATATACAGCTATGTGATGATATTGTGAGTTATTGATTATATATCAAGAATGGAATGATCATATGGTAAGAATTTTTGCGTTTGTATGTGGTTATGTTTCATAAATAAATAAATTTTTAAAAAAAGAAGGAGCTAGGAGGTGGCTAAGGTCAATAATTCAGTTTTGAACAGGTTAAATTTGAGATGCCTATGAGACATTTAAATGGAGGTATCAAGTACAAAGTTCATATACTGTTCTGGAACTCAGAAGAAAGGTGTAGGTTTGATATCTAAATTTGGAAGCCTTTGACATATAGATGATATAATTAAAACCATGGCAGTAGTTGATATTGCCCTAGGAAACAGTACCTCAAGAGAAGAGAAGAGATCCAGGACCCAGTCCTGAGATAGGTCAACATTTACAGATCAAGTAAAGGAGGGTGAGCCCGGAAAAAAGACTGAGAAGCTACACCTGGAGGAAAAGCTGAAGTGAGATGTCAAGGAGGCCAGGGAAAGAGACGGTTTCAAGGAGGGAGTGGAGAGTTCAGCTGCCAAGGAATGTAATTATTAAAGTGTCCACTCATTCTAACAATGTGGAGGTCTCTGGAGACCTACCAGGTGCATCTTCAATGGAGTGATGGGAGCTGAGGCCAGATCGGAGAGGGGTGAAGAGTGAACAGAGGTAAGGAGGGGGGAGCCTGCGTGTAGAAACTCTCCCAAGGATGATGTGAGGAGACAGTGGTGAAGGGGAACAGAGAGCTAGGGAAGGAGCTGCAGGGAGACTGGTCTGGGGAGTTTGCGTTAAGGTGGGCTGTGCTAGGACCTGTCTGCATACTGATGGGGAGGTTCTAGCCGAGGAGAGAAAGCTGATGTAGGAGAGAGAGGGTCACCCCACAGTATGAGGGAGGCAATGGCGTCCAGAATCCTTGCCCATGTTTTTTCCTCTGCCTGCAAAGCCCTTCCCCTCCTTGCCGCCAGCCAGCTCACCTCTACTGATTCAAAGGAATCAGATGTCACTCTCTCTCAGAACTTGCCTAGTTCTGTGACATGAAACTTTGCATCTACTGCTCCCTGCATGTCTACTGAAGCTTCTATCATATATTATTGAAGGCAGAGACTACCGTGAAAGTGTCTGTAGACACCTAGTCGGCCTTACTGGATGAGTGGACATTAGACAAAGTGTCAGCTCCCTGGACATTGTGGTGGCAGAAGACGGGAGCGGGGGAGGGGGGTGGCAGGTTGACTCAGAGAATGGGTGTTTCTCTCAAAAGCTATTTCTGCTGTTCTCGGGCTTCCCCCACTCCGCCCCCACCCCCACCCTACTCGGAGGAGAACCCTGACATCTCCCTGAGCAGCTCACATTGTCTCCCAAGGCTTAAAGGATCAGCGCAATGTAGACGAAAAAACAGAAAATGGGGTGGCTGGCCCCATATATTGTCTGCTTTACCTTTCTAAACGACACAGGGGAGAGAAGCCCACAGCAGAGGTAAACAACTCCCAGCCTGAACCAGAGTGATGTCCATATAACGACTTAAAGGAGAGGTACCTCCCGGTTCAGAAGCATAGGCCCTATGTAAGGGGAGAAGCCATAAGGGATGCAAAGACAGACGAAAGATGGGGACAAGGGCCGAGCAAGGGGGTGGAAAGAATTTGGGCAGAGAATAAACCGCAGGGGCTAAAGAGGGCAGAAACTAATTCCTGAGAAAGAATGTGGTATTCATCCAAGAAGGAAAAAAA
>PVIY010057302.1:0-12937 GCA_004026745.1 Myrmecophaga tridactyla
TGCAAGGCTTCCCACTGGCTGTGAAGATAAGCACCTCATTTCTCACCCTGGTCTCATCGTGCTTCTAAAGTTGATGGACTTTGAGGCAAAGCCATCCCATTAGAAAAACAGAAGAGATCTTTATAATTAATATTTCAGTGATAAAAAGAACTCATTCAAGAGCTATCAGCTTCATCACCCTGCTTTCGAAAACTCAAGGTACAGAGAGTATGCCATTTTTCTGGAAGTGGGAGAGTGGGATGGGCCCTTCCCATCTGCTTGATGGGGTGGAGTGGGGTGGGGTGGGGTGGGGTGGGGGAATCATGATACTTGAACATAAAAAAGAGAGCTGTTGTCTTGGATCCTTCAGCTGAAGGCCATTGTAATAAGAACTCAGGAACTTACAGGAGTCTGTTTCTGTGACTGGTGATGAATGACGCAGCATAGTACAATGGTTGCCATTTCAGCATGGAATCATGAGAAGAATATTTACAAATCAAAATTCATTCATTCGTTCAACAAATATTTGTCTGTATGAAGCTCTCGGGAAGCAGAACTAAGTAGGACATATTGATCACCTTCAAGAATGTCAGTGCAGTTGGGGAGACATAGTGTGAGATTACAACAATAATTGTAAAGGGCTCAAATCCAGAACAGAAATGGGGAACGTGTATCTTCACTTTGGAATGTCAGGAAAGGCAGCCCAGAGGGTATGGGAACTAGTCTCCAAATACAAGTTGCAACTTGCCTGAAAGGAAAAACGACTTCCAAATAGAGGGAACAGCATGGACAATGGCATGGAGATATGAACTACAGGGTGTGTTTGGGAGGTACATGGTTAAAAATGGATGCTGGGCAAAGCCCTGGGGAAGAGTGGTGGGAAATGAAACTGGAAAGAAAAGAAGACCTGAAGTCAAGAAGTCTGCATACTTACCCTTGCTCTGCCACTGAATAATGATGTTACCTTGGGCCAATCACTTCAACTCCCAGAGCCTCAGTTTCTTCAGCTTTGTAAACAAGGAAGGATAAACCCCTGGGCTTCTGTGAGGATCACACATGCCTGGGATTGCTGCACCATTGGATGCTCTCGCCCTGTGTAATTGAACGGCTCAGATTCTAATTAGGAGATTATCATTAGAGACAACAACAGTGAGGAGAAAATTATCCCCTGTTTGGGCATCCAGATGTCACTTACATTTCTATGTATCAAAAGTAAATGGTGGGTGGGCCACGGTGGCTCAGCAGGCAGAGTTCCCACCTGCCATGCCAGAGACCCAGGTTCAGTTCCTGGTGCCTGCCCATGCCAAAAAAATTTTAAAAAGCAAATGGTAGTTCTCGCCTGCCATGAGGGAGACCTGGGTTTGGTTCCTGGTGCCTGCCCATGCCCCCCCCAAAAAAAACCCAAATAATATTCGCTTGCCCAGATCATGTTGGAAAGCCAGTGACTGTGCCCTCAGTCTGTACCCCATCCCCACTCACTTCCCTACAATTTCTTCTTTGATTCCCAGAAGTCACATTCTTCCTGTTTTCTCCTAGCAGCATCTGAGGGTATGGGAAGTAGAACGGGGCACAACTGGCGGAGGCTGTCACCTCCAGGGAACAGCACTGGGTTCTGGAGTGGATGAGTGGACTCACTAGGGTCCTTTTTCCCTCTTCTAGGTGGTAGTGTGTTTTCCAACCATTTGGATATGGCTGGGGGTTTTGATGGGCCTTCCAAGAGAATCTCTGAGCTCACCATGTTTTTCCCCATAGGAGTGTTTTTCTCCCTTAGTGGAGACCTTTGGGATACAAATGGGATGAGACAAAGTCCCTCTCCAAGGGGCTTATAACCCAGGGTTGTGGATCTCCAGTTCTGAGGTATTAAAGGATGACTTTGGCTCTCTTCCTTATACTTTTAAAAGTCTGTCCTCCCTCGTTCTCTTCCTCCCTCTCTCCCTTCTTTCCTCCTTCCCTTTTGTTTTCTTATGCAATTGGAAAGTGTCAATTCTACAAAAAACAATAAGGCTATTTCCAAAGACAATATAAATCTCCCCTACAAACTGGGACATTTTTGCCCAACTCTCCTCCTGCCAGGGAGGGGCTGTCAGAATGGTTGGCCCCATGGCTGGGAAACACCCAAGAGGAACGTCTGCCTCTCACTTCTGAACCTCGGTTCTTAACCAGTTGTTCTCAACCCCTCCCATCCGCTCAGGTTCCTCTTTGAACTTCGTGCTTTTGAAGTGACCACACAACGGAACCAATTGTCCGGAACATCCATCGTCCCTCTCTCCTGTCCCCCGGCCAAGCAGGGAAGAGCCTGTTCTTCCTGAAAGAGGTTCAAGGAGATTTGGACTGATTTCCGCTTTCGTTGGAGCCCACCCCATGCTTTCATCCAGGGCCTTTTGCTTTAGGTCAGCTGAGAGTCAATGTTTCCTCTGGAATTCACCGAAAAAAAAAAAAAATTAAGACTAAAATCCCTACAAACCCCAAACTCCCAATCACCACAACATTTCTGCTTTTCCATGGCAAGGGTGAGCAGAGAAATTTGATCCCTGTACTTCGTGGGGCCCAACTAATTCAGTGTGGATTGTCAGCAAAGAGGGCTGGATTCCAGGAGGGGTATCCCGCCAGCAAGGAGAGCTTAATGATTTGTGCAGATCCCGGCATTCCAGCCCAAGGTCAGAAACGCTGAGCCTTGATTCTGGGGGATTGAAACCCCCCACCCCATCCCCCTGGGTGTTTCTTGCATTCTTTTTTCTGTTACATAGTACCTCCTTTCCCCTGTAGACATCTAAGAAGCATGAGAAAGCCCAGGGTTGAGATAATCACTTTCCCAGGTCTTAATTAATTTAGTGTCATTGGTTAATTAGCAAGAGGTGTCATTCAGCCCATCAGAGACTCACAAGCTGCCAAAGCTGGAAAGGTCCACAGGGTTATCAGACTTAAGCTCTTTCAGTCCACAGAAGAGAAAGATCCATCCAAGAAGGAAAAGGGAGTGACTCAGAGTCAACCTATGAGATAGGCGCCCATCTAGGATTTGAGATTGGGTCTTTAGCCATCTTGGCTCTAATCCACTCTTTCTTTTCCATTTCATTCATGTGTCATCTCACTGTCCTCCTATTCAATATACTCCAGTCAAACACCACTTCTTTCTTTTCTGCAAACTCCTCTCCACCCCAGGATCTTTGCTCTTGCTGCTTCTTCTTAGAGGAACACTGTTCCCCTCCAGTCTTACAAGGTTGCCTCCTTTGTGTTACTTAAGTCCTAGCTTTACTGTCATCTCTTCAGAAAGATCTTCTTCAGTTACATTTATGCAGCAGCAAGACCTATGGTGACCACACATACATTTTTTCCTCCTGGTGTGCATATGTTTGTGCAATTCCCACTTTTGGGTGGGATCTGTGACTTGTTTCCAACCTATAGAATAGGGCAAGGGTGATGGAATGTTCCTCTCGGGATTCATTTATCCTATATAGCTAAGGGATTTTGAAACTGTCATATATAGCAAAGGGATTTTGAAACTGTCATTAAGGTTCCACATCAGTTGTCTTTGAGTTCTTCAAAAGGGAGATTATCCTAGATGGGCCTGACTTAAAAGGGCCCTTTAAAAGGAAGCCTGGGCCCTCCTTGAGGTGAGAGCCTCTTCCTGCTGGCTTGGTGAAGTAAACCGCATGTTGAAGAAGCCCATGTGGAAGGGACTGCTGGCAGCCTGTAGAGCCAGAGGGCAGTCTCCAGCTGCTATTCAGTGGAAAGTTGGGACCCTTAGTCATATAGGCACAAGGAAGGAATTCTTAATAATCGGAAGAAGCTGGAAGGCGACTGTTCCCCGGTTGAGCCTCCAGACGAGAACGAAGCCCAGTCTACACTTTGATTGTAAAGACCCTAAGCCGAGGACCCAGTTAAGTCACACCCAGAATCCTGACCTACAGAGACTGTTTTATAAGCGCATGTTGCTTTAAGCTGCTAAATTTGTGATAATTTGTCATGCAGAGTAGGTAATAATTAAGAACTAAAACAAGACTTCCTCAACCTTTACTGACTTCCACATCACCTTTTATTGTTTTAGTCATAACACCTGACACTCTCTGAAAGTATCTTATCTAAATATCTCTGCCTCCCCCATTACCCTTTGAACTCCGTGAGGGCAAGTGCCTTGTCTGTCTTGTTTGTCTCGGCATTCCTGATACCTGGCAAACAGTAGGTACTCAATAAATTTTTAAATGAATACATGATGGTGTAAAAATGTGCCCCAGGAACAGTAAAAGAAAATATTAATAAATTCAATTCAATTAGAAAAATCTGCATAGCAAAATCTACGGCAAAAAAGTCAAACTTGGGAAAATACTTGCAATTTATATTGCAAAAAGGTTTATTTTTTATTCTTTAAGGAAGTAACACAAGCCAGTGATAAAATTCCTGAAACAAGTAAAAAGATGTTCAGCCTCACCTATAAGAAAAGAAATGCAAATTAAAACTACAGCGTGATTCCTGTTTTAACCTTTGTATAGGCAAAGATCAACCGTGTGGTGACACTTCGTGGGTGAGGGTGATGGAAGCAGAGACGTGGCCATCTGGAGAAGCAAAGTGCCATGAATGTGATAGCACCAGCCCAGACAAGGAATGAAGAGTGTGGGACACGCTCAAAGATTCTTCCTACCTCGCAGTGCCAGCTCCTGCCTCAGTTTCCCTCATCCCACCTGCCTTTCTGACCCACCCTTCCTCTTGCATTGTTTCAATTCTCACCACCCAGCAGCCAACTGAAGTGGACAGATGCTGGAACCAAGGTGGTTCCAACACACCACTCTTTAGGGTTGGAGAAGGAAGAATATAGATTTGTAGAGCTGAGAGATTAGGTCTTCCACCAGGAGAAGATGGAGAATTCCTCCAATGGGGGAGGGAGGGCATTCCAGTTGGAAATGTGGAGTACCAAATTGGGGATCAAGGCCTGGGTTCTAATGGTGGCTCTGCAACTAATCAGCAGTGGACATGGCCAGTGGACATGATGGTCAGCCTCCCCGAGCCTCAGTTTCCCATGAAACGGGGCTTTCAGACTTGGCGTTCCCCAAGGCCCCTTCCAGCTGGGACGGTTCCGTGGTTATCCGGAGAGCATTTGGAGTTCATCCTGGGCCCCTTGATTTCAGATGAATGTAGTCAAGTTGGAACCAGGCCAGCAGAAGCTGGCTGTCATGATTAAGGGGAATGGGGAGGTTGGCTTGGAGGAAGATTAAAGGCACTGAGACCTCTCAGCTTGGCCAGGCTGCGCTGAAGGAGGGAGCTGACAAGTGGATGGGAGAGGGAGGCAGGAGACGTGACTCTGGCTGGGAGGGTGGGGCAACCTCTGCGAGTGAGGTGGGCGATCAGGAGGACCAAATACCAGGAGGAAACACCTGCACTGATCCAGGCACATACTGCCAGCTATTAAATAACTTGGTAAGTTCAATGGGCTGTGATGAGCATCAGCCCCTCAGCAGCTACCACCGTCACCTCTTGCCTGGCCCATGGCCTCTTAATGGTCTCTATGTCCACCCATACCCCTTCAGTCTTTACAACATCTCAGTCAAAGTGCTGTTGTCAAAACCATGCAAATGATATAACTGCTATATTCAAAACTGCCCGCTGGCTCCTGCCCCATTTAGAGAAAGAACCCCAGTCCTTTCATGGCCACCGGCCTGATTTGCCCCTATCTCCTCTCTGACCTCATCCTCTGCTCCCTTCCCTCTCCTCGATGCCAGTGAGCCACCGCAGGCCCTTTGCACAGCCTGCACCCTCTGCCTGGCTAGCTCTTTCTCCAGATGATCCCATGCCTAGTTCCCTCATCTCTTTGGCTCTTTACTCAGATGTCAACTGACCACCCCGTCATGATTCCATACCCCTTCACATTCCCTGTCCTCTTTGTATCTGCTTTATTTCCCCCCAAAGCACTTACCTTCACTTAACTTACTATAGTTTATTTTATCCTATTGGTGCCTCTCACTCTTATTTGTATATAAGCCCCACAAAAGCTGTTTTGTTCCCTCCCTTATCACAAGTGCCTAGAAAGGTAACCAGCACTTAGAGACTCAAAAAATATTTATTGGATGCTCATTGCATATTACCTACTGCTGAAGAGCCCTTTCCTCCAGCCAGGCACTTTGCTAAGTGTTTTTTTTTTTTCATACTATGTGTTTTTGATATAGTTTTCTTTTTCTTTTTTTCATGGGCAGGCGAGAACTCTACCTGCTGAGCCACTATGGCCCACCCAATATAGTTTTCTTTTAACTCTCACTACTGCTATTTCCACCATCCTATTTTACAGATGGGGAAACTGAGGGTTAGAGAGGTAAGGTCTGGGGATGTGCCCAGGGCCACATGGTGGATAACTCATGCCACTGGGTTTGGAACCCAGGTAGTACCACTCCCAAGTCTGGTCCTGCCCTAGAAGGATGGGTCCTGCTGCCTCTTTCAAAATTCTACTTAATCAACAGCCCTTGCAGATTGCTGTTCTCATCAATACTCAAAAACTGTGTGAGATGGGATTATTATCCCCATTGTACAGATGGGCAAAGTGAAGACCCCAGAGAATTGCTTCTTGACAGTCACATAGCAAGCAGGGGACCTGGGACTCAAGCCAAGGTCGTTTTTTTTTTTTTTTTTTAACATTTTTTTTTGTAAAATATAACATCTTTACAAAAAGCAATCAATTTCAAAGTACATTGTAACAAGTGGTTATAGAACAGATTTCAGAGTTTGGCATGGTTTACAGTCCCACAATGATAGGTTTTTCCTTCTAGCTGCTCCAAGACACTGGAGACTAAAAGAAATATCAATATAATGACTCAGCAGTCATATTCACTTGTTAAATCCTATCTTCTCTGTTAAAACTCCTCCTTCTCTTTTGATCTTTCTCCCAATCTTTAGGGGTATTTGGGCTATGTCCATTCTAACTTTTTCAGTTGGAAAGGGCTGTTGATAATTTGGGATGGGGGATGGGACTAGTTGCTGTTCTTGGACAGGCTGGCTCCACTGGGTTTCAGGACTCATCTGGCTTAGGATCCCATCCGGAGGTTGCAGGTTTCTAGAAAGTAATCTTAGAGCATGAAACTTTTGTAGAATCTCAGATAGAGTCCGAGGTGTTCTTTAGGGTTAACAGGAATGGTTTTGGTTGCAGTTTGGCAAACTGTGGTAATTAGCAATATCTACGGGTAGCTTCTCCAGAATAGCCTCTTGACCCTATTTGAACCTCTCTTAGCCACTGATACCTTATTTTGTTACATTTCTTTTCTCCCTTTTGGTCAAGAAGGTGTTGCTGATCCCATGGTATCAGGGCCAGTCTTATCCCTGGGTGTCATGTCCCACGTTGCCAGGGGGAGATTTTACCCTTGGATGTCATATCCTATGTTGGGGGAGGGTAAAGATTTTCCTTGCATACTTGAAGCTGATGTCTTTGATTCCCAATCTGGACACACTGTCCACTTTCTGCCTCTCCTGAAGGGCCT
Source organism: Myrmecophaga tridactyla (assembly GCA_004026745.1). Taxonomy (NCBI): domain Eukaryota; kingdom Metazoa; phylum Chordata; class Mammalia; order Pilosa; family Myrmecophagidae; genus Myrmecophaga; species Myrmecophaga tridactyla. Next base: position 7,434 of record PVIY010057302.1, read on the forward strand.
GTAGGGCACAGATATGCCTAGAGTAAGCCTCTCCTGCTCCTTAGCTCCATAGCTCCCTTAGGAGTCATCCTGCTTGGAGAAGTAGAGGCAGAGTGCACAAATGGGACTCAGGGGGTGTGGGCCTCCGAATGGAGGCTGTAGATTTTGATTCTGAACTGGTGGGAACTGAGCCACCGCCCAGTCCTTTCCATCACAACCTCTGTCCTTGGCCATACATCAGTCACCTTTCCACTCTGTGTACTTGTTGCCTAGGGCCTCTACCCCGATGCCACATGTGAACGTTGGCCAGGAACCCTGCCTCTCGAGATGCCTTGGCAAGTTCTGAGACAATAAGCTGCGATGACAATCCCAAGGCTGGGATGCTGGAGGGCATTTCTGGGACCCATAGAGACTCCAGCCACTCCCCTCCCCAGACGCTCCCTCGGAGTCTTCATTAAAGAGGCATCTCTGGAGTTATCCATCCCTGCATCCAGGTTGTGAACTTCACAATCTCATGTCTGCATTGCTCACCAGCTTGTGTTCCTCTGGTAACCGGCACATAGAAGGTGTCTAACTCATGCTTGTTGAGTGAATGTTAGATCAAAGAGACTCAAACTCAAAGCATTAACAACATCGCTTAGAGAGCGCTTCCTATTTTCCAGCATGAAAGCACTCATTGATACTAACTTGATGTCGTTTTTACAACAATACTGTGAGTTCAGGACCATAACTGTTTCCATTTTACTGATGAGGACACTGAGGCACAGAGAGGTTAAGTAACATGTCCAAGACCACACAACCAGGAAGTGGGGGCCTGGGTCGGAACCCAGGCTCAGAACCTGGTCCTTGCTTTCACCCACTGACCCCTCCCCTTCCTGATACTACCGGACCCCCCTTCTTCCCCACCCCTGAGCATCTTTACCTGGGAGTAGCACCCACCGCCCGGCACGCACATGGGATGTCCCCAGAACACAAACCCTGACAGAGCCTGAAGCTGCCTGTTGGAGTCTCCACCAGCAACTGTGAATGGAGTGCCTGATTCTCCCATTCTATCACACAGTCATATCCTTTGTGGGAAAAGGCCATCCGAGAAATGAATAACTAAATGCAATGTCAGTTTTATACCTATGTAAGATGTTGTACATAAAGAAATTCACAAATCAGGGAAACAACCCTCATCCTTATTTTTGCTCCGTAAAATGTGATCCCAGCAGGCATGCCTCCTTCTCTCCAGGGCTATTATTGGCTTCTTTCAGGACCCAGGGAGTCAGCTGCGTGTGGGGTGACACATCGATTGAGGATATGTCATGTGCCCTGCCTTGTGTCATGTACTTTGCTGCCTCACCTTCTTCCGTCCTCATGGTCACATTTGAAAATTCACTCAACAAACCTCTGTGCTCCTCTTCTGTGCCAGGCACTATGCCAGATGGTGAACTTTCTGGGAGTTCTCCGTTTTAGAGACTGGGAACCCAGGGCAGGAAGAAGTGGGCATCTCATCCAATGGACAGAGCTAGAGGGTGGCTGAGCCGAATTCAAGCCCAGGTCTGAGTGGCTCCCAAATCCAGGCTTTTCTCCATTTACCTAAATCTTGTCATTTGAGGTCAGAACAGGCTGATTTCTTTCTTGGTATCAGGCTGCTCTGAGTCCTGAAATAATGTTGAAGAGATGGGTCAGCTGATTTCCAAACCTGATTCCACTTCCCGGACATAGAGTATGACATTTCCCAGCGTCCTTATGGCTATGAGGAGGTCACGTGACTTCTGTTGGCCAATGGCATGTGAGAGGAAGTGATGCCTCACTTCCTGTTGAGGCATTTAAGAGGGAGGTGCGTCTGCCAGCTCTGTCTTCCAACACCCGTTAAAGATGCTGGGGTCGCAGCAAGGAAGGGAATCAGTTTCTCATGCCGCCACTTGGAGGAGGGTTCCCTGACCTATGTCAGACTGTGACGTTAGAAATCAACATCGGTTGTGCTAAGCTATTAAGATTTATTTATGTCTGTATTTATTTAATAGCAATTACGCTTGCCTCCCTTGACTAATAAAAAATCTCCAAGAGTCCTCAGGGTCTGAGAAGGAATGTTGGCTTGTCACTGAGGCCTCTCTATTGGGTTTTGGGCCTTCAGACTCTTGCCCATTTATTCCTCTACCCATCTGCACTGCTTATCTTTCTTTCAAGCCTTTCTCTGCCCCTCTCAGCATTGATCTGTGGTCCCAAGAGGCTCGCCTTTGGGGCTGCGTGATGTTAACTTCCTTACCCGCTGGCTACTTCCTTACACTGGCTTGGTCAGTGGAAGGTGCCAGCAGGTAAGAAGGTGGAGGAGAGTGAGAGTGAGGTGGTTATTGCCCTCTTCCCTCCTGGCCCCTCACTGAGGCCATGCTTTTTCACCCACAGCCACAGATGCTGTCAGACTGTGGCCCAGGTTCTGGAAAGGCATCTCCCTCCCTCTCTCCTTCAAGGCCAGGGATGCTGTCGTCGTCAAATTCATTTGTCAACTTGGCCAGGTGGTGGTGCCTGGTTGTCTGGTCAGGCAAGCGCTGGGCTGTCTGTTGCTATGAGGCCATTTCATGGACTTAAATCATGACCACGTTGGCTGTATCCATAGCCAATTGCATTATTGTCTTCTGCAACGAGTGACACTTAATCTAATCACCAAAAGCCTTTTAAGGAAGATTCAGAAGAGACAATCACTCTTCCTGCTTCAGCCAGCCTCTCTTGAGAGTTCGTTGAAGTCCTTCATTGGAGCTGCCTGCTCATGGCCTGCCCTATAGACGTTGGACTCTATGTCCCCATGGTTACCTGAGACTCTTTTATGCATTTTATATGTACAGATATCTCTTGCTGATCCTGTTTCTCTAGAGAATACATATGCTAACACCTTCCCCTGTTGCTAGTCCCTGGGTGCCTCAACACTTTCTTGTTTGTTCCCCGAACTCATATATTTCCCACTGGGTCTCTGACTGATACACCACCCATCCATGAATCCACCCATCCATCCACCCTCATCCATGTATCCATCCATTAATGCATCCATTCACCCATTCATCCAACCCACATGCGTGCCTATTATGTGCCAAGCAATATGGTAAGACTTTTATCTAGGTTACATGGTTAAAACCTGACAGTGTCCCCTTGTAATTAGCACTATTTCCATCCTTGTTTTGATCAAGTGTCTCAACTGCAGAGAAGTCTGCCCTGACCACCAAGTCTAAAACAGCATCCTTCTCCCTCTCAATTCTCTTACCTGCTTATTTTTTTTCCTTAGCATTTATCATGAACATTTATTCATTTACTTGTTGGTTGTCTGTCTTACACATTAAGAGGGCAGAGACTTTGTCTGTCTGGTTCCCTACCAAATCCCCAGTACCCAGAATAGTTCCCAGTGCATAAAACACTCATTCCGTAAAACATTTGAGAAAATGAAGAGTAAAGAATTGAAAGGGGAAATGGAGTCTCAAAGGGGTGAAGCAATTTCCTGAGGTTTTTCCTGCCAGGATTGGAACTAAATCTGTCCAAGTCCTGAGCCCAGGCCATCTAACCACTCTGGGATACCATCTGGGTCCCCTCTCAGGCATGCACTGACCCCCAATACACAGCCACCCCCTTAGAGGGGGAAGGAGAATGCATCTCTCCCCCTTAAGAGATCCATGGGCGCATTCTTGTCTGTGTGGTATTCACCCATTATGGTCTCTCCAGTTCCTTTCAGAATTAAGACAGACATGGATTCCTGCAACCAGGCAAAAGCGCATTTCTGAAGCACTGACTCTGCATTGGCCATTTTGAAATCTGTGCCTTGTTTAATGACCCAGCCACCTGGTGAGGCCGGGGCTGTTAGTAACTCACTTCGCAAGTAGGACTGAGTCCTAGCTTTGAGTAGTTTGCCTGAGGACACTCGGCAACCGAGTTCTGGCTGGTTCTAGGCCCCGAGCTCTTATGCAATGTGTTGCATTTTTACTTGTGGGTCCAGAGATGAGGATAAAGTTGTTAATAAAAGCGAGCATAGCAGCTGCCAGCTGTCTCTCACCGTGGGCCAGGTATGGTGTCAAGCATTTTTCAGGAAATCACCACGCAGGGTTTACAGATGTGAAAACTGAGGCTCGTTTGAAATCCCTGGCTCGAAAGTAAATCACGTCCCACCTTTCTTCCAAGACTGCTCGCTGGGGAGCTTTGCAGCAGCTTGAGACAGCTCTGCACACTGCTTGGGAGAGAAACCCAAGTGCCATTTCTGCCTGATAATAAATATATGTCGGAAAGGACTTGATCCATGTAACCTTGGGTTCCAGGGACACTGGACCGTGAAAAGCCTTTGACAAAACCTTTCTCTTCGAGAGCCCGAATCCAAATTACAGGCGATTACTGATGCTTGCCCTGCCTTCCAGATGGCCTTTTATTTCTCCGGCCCAGGAATGGATCCTTCTTGTTGAGAAGGCTCCCGGGCTGGGGGCAGCTGTCTCACCCTCCTGGGCATCCATTTCCTCAAGAGCTGAAAAGCCAACCCCAAACCTTCCCCTTCGCTTGATCAAATAATCGGACTAGTGTTTGCACCAGCACTTAATGATGCCACAGCAACAACAGTGACTAGTTATTAAGCACCTACTGTGTGCCAGGACCTTTACCAGTCTGCCGAATTCTCCCAGTGACTCTATAAGGAAGGTACTCTTTCTGCTCCCATTTAAACAAATGGGTATAGCTGTTTTCCAGTAAAACTTAATTTACAGAAGCAAGGGATGGGCCAGATTTGACTTGAGTTAGCCACACAACTCCTGGTATAAGGACCTTGTCCAAGCTCCCCCAGTGTCTAAGAAGCAGAGCCAAATTGCGTTGGAGACATGGGGATGTGCTACTTGCCTCCCTGGTAAATTTTTGGCATGGCGTTGTCATTGCTGTTAGTAGCACACCCATTTTGCAGATAGGGCAACTGAGGCTTGGAGTGCCGGAGTGAATCTCTGCAGGATCTTAACCTTTGCCAGGCTTAGCAGAGCCAGGTTGATAAATCTACCCTGGGGGGTGGGGGGTGCTGGGGCAGGGGCAGATAAAATGACTTGGGGTGGGGATGGAGGTCAGGCAGGTACATTTTAACCAAGGAAATGACCTTAGTCTGGTTTCCAGGTTTTCCCTAGAGTGGTCTCAAGTTGCCTTTCCTAGCCCCTCCAGGAAACATACGTCCTCCAGCCACCCTGCTCTGTAGCCTCATGGGCTGTATCCCTACTTCCTTGTCCCTACCCGAGGCATGCCCTCTTCTTCTGTATGAGATGGGCTTCAAGTCCCATCTTGAGTCTCCCTTTCCCGGAAGCTTCTGTTCATCCCCTCGCAGCTCTAGAGCTGTTGTATCTCCATGGGTTCCTGTCTGATCCTCCCCGGCTGCCTGTGAGCTCTGAGGATACAGATACTGTCTTCTACACACTTGCACACACCCCCCCGCAACAAGACTTCTTCTTCTTTGGGGTGGGGTGAGGTTGCACCTTGAAAGTGCAAATGCATTTTATTAATATATGGAGTAATGGATAGGTAAGGACTGGTCCCTCCCA